>LACB01000700.1:0-11696 GCA_030142185.1 Penicillium thymicola
AGCATACCATGATTCGAGGCATCCAGTTAATATTTCGGTGTCTATCTTATTTCTACTTTGTATATGTTTCTGTTAGCCGAGGATTCAGGTAGTTGGAAGTCTGCGCATATGGTGGTCCTGATATCCCTCAATGGACGACGCGCATATATATATGTCTGGAAATTGCAGATCAGTAGATTCCTGGGATAACCTGCCCGAAGTCCATGGGATAGATAATCGTTGAAGCTTAGTATTGACCGGTAGCTAGCTGAATCCATGAACTCGAAAATTAAATTGAAGAGTCGATTATGATAATTATCATCCCCCTTAATGATTTTAATTAAGGCCATGGCAGCCAGTCACTTCTGAATGACGTACAAAACTAAATCGCTACAGAGTGAGAGTAAGGACATGAACAACATAGATGCAGATGATGAATCTCCAACAGCCATCTATCGCTCAAGGCAACCGCGAATGTCCGACAATAATAGCAACTGATCGGCATCACAATCCACCACGTGCACGCCCTACTGATATCATTTGGCACTCATCATCCTGGCCTACACTATGTCTTCCTCTTCTGTTCCTATTTGCGGCTGTTGCCGCTCGTTGATCCCCCAACATACCAAAGAACAAACAATAGAGAATAGTCGAGTGAGAAGAGAGATATGACAGTGGTTTAATCATGCACTATAGCCAGCTCGATGATATGCTGAAATGATAAACAAATTTGGAATGTTTCATTCGGATTCTGTGATATACACCATTGCATACTGGGGTCACGAAACTGTAGCAACCCCAGCACATCAGTTCTTTCATCCACATCCTCGTTTGTATAGATTTATAGGCTTGTATTTAGCCCAACACCGCACAAATATGTCCCACACCTCGCCCATGCTGCATGGTAAGTTATAACTAGTATCATAGCCAATGAAACCCTCCTTGTACTGAGTACTGCACTCATATCGACCATGAACTGCTTCAAAGGTAAAGAGTGCCACATCACAGCTTTTGTCTTCCGTTTTATTCCACACAGCGAAAAGAAGGAGCACCAAATTGAGGCCCTTAGCCGAGTAGTCCGGGTAATGGTGAAGCTCAACCTAATTCCGGATTCTCTGCCAGGAAGGAAGAGGAGAAAGGTACAACGCCAACATTAAATAGGAATGGTAGCCAGACAGAGGCGTTAAATCGTAGACCACACAACCAGAACGGGTTTTGAGTGCGCAGTACCATCAACACAAGGAGCAAGTGTGGCCGGAACTTACATAAGATTCGACCGAGGAGGCTAAAGCAGCGTATAAACCACAACATCACCGTGGCAGCCCGAACCTCCGTAATGCTGTAAATGAGGTTAGTATTACCAGTCTCTCCCCAAGCCCGGGATCCTCGTTAACCCAGAAGTTGGACACTCACTCTAGAAATGGATGGAATTCGACTACCATGTCCGCGAATAGCTTCGTTAAGAGAGAATTCGAAATTAGCGAAACCCACAAAGAAATGATCTCGAAGACGCAAGGGATACTCACTGGTCCAAATTTCCCATGGGCCCTAAAGCAAGATTGAAAGACCTTGGATGTGACCGCATCACGGACGCAATCGCCAGGTCCCACGAAGCGTCTCAGGAGTGGCTTTCTGGTAGAGGCGTCGAAGCCTTCTGAGCATTTTGAACTCCCAAGTCAGAATCCCACAGTCAAGAGCAAGAACAATAGCAAGAGAAGAGTCATATGGTCTATAGTTCCTCGTCTTTAGCACTGGACCGTGGAGGAAAACATCGCATCTGATTGTGCCCCTCACGGAGCGACGAGACCCAGCAATCAAAGTATAAGTATCCGTCAACGTTGGCTTTCCAATCGATTATCTGCGTGAATTTGGACTCCAGCCGTCATTGTTGGTTATTTCCAAGGTTCGTACTTCTCACCTCTCAAAGTCATACCACATATATAGAAAAAAGGTGAGATATGCAGGTTTATGCTGTGGTGTCGGAGAAATTGAGCCTCACGAGCCTTTTGGACATCAGCTGCACCGGGGTTGTGGCATCCAGTGGATGGAAGCTTGAGAGATTCGGGACCATGGTATATAGACAGATTGGATATTTGATATAGAAGACCCTCATTCCTAGTGACCTCAGGCTCAGACTCAGGGATAGATGGATGTCAAGCAGACATGACAGAAGAAGAATGAAATCAAGAGATGGGAGGGTTATTGTCCCCCCATGCCGCCTTTTATAACAACCTTATGAACTGCCTTATGTAATGTAATGTGTGCTTCCTAATTTCACATATATGTAGCACAGTGATATGTACGACCACCTCTACAACAATATGTACAACACAGCATCATTGAATTAATAGAGCGCAAAACATGTCATTCCTTCGTGAATATTCAATGAAGGTCGTCAAAGCGTAGCGTATATCAACAAATATCCAAAAAGATGCATCATGACTATGTACACACATGTTTAGTGAAAACAGAAACCAAAAGAAAAAACAACACATCATCACATATAGAAGCAATATATGCCAGAGAACAATGACAAGAATTGGAGCAGCAGCTTTTCATTAATCATGCACATTACCATTTCCATCAAATCGGATTAATCATAGAAGCATCAGGAACAGCCGGCTGGCTCATTCCCACACGAGCTCCGTCAACGGGCGTAGATTTCGTAACTGGAACTGGAGAGACGGTAGTCGGCACACTAATGTCGAGATGGCTGGGCGAGCGACTACTGCGACTGCGTGAGCCACCACCGTGGGAGATACTGCTTCCCGGAGTGCCGGTACTGGAAGTGGGCTTCCCGCCGCGTTTGACCATCTTGCCCAGCACGCTGACGATCTCTGCCGCGTCTTCGAAGCTTTCGTCGTCCATCCCTTCTTGGGCATTGTAGACGTCTGCGATGGCCTGTTTTGCGAGGCGGCGGCAGGCGACAGAGTCTTGAAGGCAGTCGTATAGATATGCTGCGTATTCGAGTTTGACGGAGAGACGGAGAGGGTGTGAGCCTGGTAGAAGTTTGTCGGAGAGAGTTGCTGCGTGGTTGAAGCACGCTGTGGCTGTGGCTGTGTAGTCTAGTGGGGGAAGGAGGAAGGAGGAGATTGGTTCGGGTGGCTGGACTGGTTGCATTACTGGTAGCCCTGGAGGGCGGGATGTTGGCGTGGAGGCTATATTCATTTTGGAGTTGTAGGTGTCTGAGACGTCGAGGGCGGTTAGGACGTCTGCGCCGTATATGGAGTCATGTTTGAAGCGGGTTGGCATGTCGGTGTCGGGGGTGAAAATTGGGCGATTGTGGAATAAAACGAAAATATGGTAGAAGGAAGCGCGGAGTTTGTAGGCGAGCACTTTTAGCTCGACAAACCTGTCTACCATGGGAAGGATGTAGCCCTCCAGTATTAGTAGGCCTTCGCGGGAGAGCCATATGATGTGATGGTACAGCTGGAGGGATCTTGTTTCACGTGTTGTATCGAGGCGCCGCAGCTTGCGGGCTCTAAGTAGCTTTTTTGACAGCATGACGGAGATGCCGAGGATTTTGTATAGCATTGACGAGAGCAGGGGGGTTTCGAGGCTCATGACGGCCGCGAAATTGCCCAGGGCTTTCTGGTCCACTTCGGAGGAGGCCATCCATAAATCCCACGACCCAGGAATTGGGGAGTCTGGGCAGATAGAGTCAGCCATATTGGCCATTGGTCTCAAGCAACAGGCGGAGTGGATGTTCGGAGAAGACCAATTGACCGAAAGAAAACCCAATCGCGAAGCTAGGGATGCACCAAAAAGAAGGGAATAGGCGAAGACAGCTGGGACTTACCAAAAAGCACGCAAACAGAATTTCAAATAATAACCAAACGCAGCGACTGGATGATGCTCCAACCACGCGCGTATTCCCAAGCCGCGGGCCAATTGACCTGCGAAATCAAGATTTTGGCGCCACAGAAAGCTCAGACTGTTCCAGCGACGCGCTCAATCAAAAAAAGGCAAAACACACGGAATATCCGAAACCGAGAGCAGCAAGTTCGGCGCAAGCTGCAAGGTTCGGCAGGACCCGAGGGGGCGGCGATTGTTCAGACCGCGGAGTATATCACAGCCAATGGCTTTCGTTCCTGGCGCGGGTCGCAAATCCAATTGCGACCAAGTATATAATGTTCCAATCGTATGTTGTAGACACCGTGCGGAACGACGTTGTCCGATTAATCGAATCGATATTTCCCGTTTCGGTCTAGCGACGGCTGAGTTCCGAATGTCGTATTCACGCTGTATCGTGGCTGGGAATTCGACTAACAACGCAAGGAGCAGACAATGGAGTGACGGAGCTCGTGACTGGATTCAAAGTAAACTTGACGCATCGTGTGGCCGGCAAAGTAGGGGGGGCAAAGGCGAATTGTGACGATTTTGGGTGCCAGCGAAGTCTGTGCGGGGAAGGAATTGGGGGGACGGTGTCTCGGGTATGAAGCTACTAGCTCGGGGGGTCGAGCTAGGAGCACTGGGGGGTTAGAATTGTTATTGTAAGCGTTAGGGCTGCTTGTATAGAGTCAAATCCCACGGATTAAAAGAGAATCAGAAACTTGAAAGATTTTTGACGCAGAAATGCAAGGTCATGCTAGCTGCGTGGAGATTTCCCCTGATATGACGAAGAGATCGGGTTGGAAGATATGCGAAGATATGCGTAAGGATAGAGTACTGTATAGTAATTATTTACTAGTCTGTCTTGAAGCTCCACAATAAACAACAGAATCAATAGAATTGTACAAAATTGATTACAGATGTGCTAGAAGTGGAGGTGGTGGTCTATTTGTGTAAGGTCTACTCCGTACTAAGGCTTGTGCAATTGCGATAGTTACCCAGTGGCAAGCCATCTCACTCTAATCCAATCTAGCGAATGCTGCGCTGTCCTGCACTAATCTGGGGTTTTGCGTGCGATGTCAACTTAAGAGCCTGTTAACTAAATGGTGATGACGGGCTTGCTACGTGGCAGCGGCTCAGGGTAAAAAAAAAAAAAAAAAAAAAAAAAAACAACAACAATTAGGGCAGCATCGTAGATTGGCAGGGAATTTATCCGTACTTATTTCAGGATCATCCTCCCTGGCTAAGTGCCCAAGTCCTCGGACCAGACTACTCTGGATGTACTCTGTACCTGGGCATTAATTCTAAACCTTGCTAGCACGGACTGCCACGCTGGCAGTGGCTGTGATTGTGGGTATTAGGGGTAATTGTGGTTGCGATGGAAATCCACCTATGTGATGTGAAGGAAATGGCAAGTTTGTACTCCGTAGTGATCATTGTATTATTGTGTGGAGTACTCCGTACAACATCTATATATGTAAGGTCGATATATCAAGGAATAATAATACATTGACGATCTACAGTTCGGTTAACGTTGTGTTCAAGATATGTACAGTATCCAACCTGTTACACCGCCAGATGCCCTTGCTGATCGTCCAATTAGACAAGTCCATTGTAGAAATTGATTATTTTGGGAGTGGATTTTTTTTTATTTGCTATACTTTTACTTCAATCCTGTGTTCTATATCCAACATTGAACAATGGCCATAATCTAGAATAACACCTTGTGATAACACAAGTCTCCACCGTATAAGCCTAAGATGTAAGTTATGTATGTATCGTGCATGCAAAAGTATCCAAAGAGAAAAGAAAGACGCTAAAGCAAAATCACCCTATTCATCCAGGTCATCAACTGGGAATCCAACAAATGCGCGCCTCAAGAAAGCCCGCCAGATATTGTTCACTGGCTTTTTCTTAGCAACAGACCAATCAGCGCCTTCGCTATTGATGTCGGTCTGTTTTGCTTCAGCTGCTTCCTCGCCAATTCTGGCGGCGAGTTGGAAGAAGCTGCGCACTGTCAGGTCTTTCATTTGATACACGTCATCATTTGTGGTGTACTCGATCTCGAAGTCGATACGAGGATCATCGCCTCGTTTGCCTGCCGCGATTTGTTCGTGGATTTTTGTTAGATTCGAGTAGTATTGGGTGTAGCCAAGCAAGGTGAACGCTTGGTTGGAGTATGCAGGGCCCGGAGGAGCGGTTGAGGATGGGGGCTCGGGAACTTTGAACTTGGGTTTATTTTTCTTCTTCTGAATTTCAGGGGCAATCAGAGAGTCGTCGCTGGTTTCCGGCGTATCAATCGCAGCACGGTCGAGTCCGAAAGTGGTATCGGCAACCTCATCTGTGAGTAATTCCGCCCCATATGCAACATCATCCAATCCCGTGACATTGTAGTCGACCACGCGTAGGCTAGGGAAGAAGTTCGGGACCAAACTGGGAGCTACGAGCGATACGCTATATCGTTCTGCCCATAGACCTCCAATCTTGTCTAAGAACCTTTGCTTCTTCTTTTCCTTCTTTTTGCCCCTCTTATCTTTCTTCGCCGGTTCAACCTCCGAGAGATCTTCAAAATTCGACATAGAGTCAAGGTCCTCGAAAAGGCCCGACGGAGGAGATGGTAATGAGGACCATTGGGTTCGGAGCGACTGTAGGTAGTCGGTTTTTGAGTTGATTGACACTTTCCTATCAGCCTTTGAATCAATCTTGACCTTATTGCTATCCTGGAGCATAAAGTGATCGATATTCATATGGCCGTAAAAGCTCCCGACAACAACGTCACGATACTGGTACATCCAGAGCATATACTTTTGCCAGCATGTCTCATCCCAGTTCTTTTTCTCGCTCGACCGGGCCGGGGGGACGTGACCTATAAGGATAGCTTTTATATTGCGACTGCGCAGAATTTTTAGCTGCACCCGCAACCACTCCATATGCTCGTACCAGGTTCCGACTTAGCGTTGCATCCATCCACTGCACTGTTGGAATCGAAGAAGTACATAGTGTTTAGGCTGATAACCGCTAGCCGACCGGGGACCACCTCCGTGGTGAACCAACCGCCCTCAACGAAGGTGTGGCGCTGATCTTCTGGGATGAATTGGTTCCATATCTCCGCAAAGCGCTTTGTCCATTTGTTCGGGCCCTCGTTAAAGATATTGTGGGGCATAATATCGTTGTTACCGAATGTCGGGATCACGGGGATCTTGGGCGCGGCATTCGAACCGAAAATGCTAATCCATTTTTGAGACAGGAATGCATTTAATTCCATAATCTCATCTGCCGTGCGAGGGAGTTTTTCGTCATTGTCGTGTCGGACAGAATCGCCGGTCCAAATCACAAAATCAATCTCATCCTTCAAATTTTCTTCGATCCAGCGAAATGTCTCGTTCACAAGTGATAGGGGTGAATCACATTCTGTGCCCTCAGCTCCAAAATACCCCGCGGGGCCGTTACCACGGTGGCACGAGCGATCGATCGAGGTTCCGGGCTTGTAGAGACGGTCGGGATGAAAATCTGTTGGTCAGCATAGGGTCACACCCACAGAAACACGAAGGTAAAGAAGTGTCCCCTCACCAGTTATATGCAAGAATCGTCCGTATACAGGTTTGCGCAAACCTTCCACCAGCTGCCTAGGCACCTCCGTTGGACTAATGTGGCCCAACGGCTGTTGCCCCACGGGGCTAGCGGAGATGGCGTCGGTAAAGAGGCCCAGCAGCAAGAAAATTGACTGCATGAGTCCTCTAAACCAACTGGTACACCAAGAGAGAAGAGTGAAGAGTCGAAAGCTCGGAATATCTTGGGCAAATATCCTATCTGCACGGTCACGTCACTAGGCGGGTGCGGTAGCCGAACAAAGGAGAAACACTTGAAAGGTGAAGAAGTGAAGAATTTAGTATAAAAAGATCTTTATCTCTAACTTATGTTATTCTCAAATCACTTGATTCAAATGATCCAAGTGATCCAAACTTAAAGTTAGGCTACTATCCCCTAACATGGCAGGGACCTTGTGGACTTTGTTAGGTAGAAGCCCCCGGGCCTGGTTTTTTGCTGCCTAATATTGTAGACTTATAAACCCTGAGTCTATAACTAGCAGAGTCTTTTTTTTGTATCCCCCAGAATTTATCATTTAGGCAAGAGACCGCATGTCCAAATTTACTACAGTGGTCCACATAGCAAGCTTGATACAAATCAGCCCAAGGTATGTATGTATATAGCATACGGCGCCTGGGGTTACTCAAACCGCAGCCGAGCAGCTGTTCTGAGATAGAAAAGTCCATTGGAATCACGATGCTTATGTATTCTTGGTCAATTCTAGTTCCTCCCGTAGGTGTTTTCACGCCCACCCCGAGAAATCCGATCCGCTGTCTTTTCCCTTTTCATGAAAGAATAACCCAGAGGATTTTAGCTGGTTTCAACATCTTAGAAGAGATGCAGTAGAGTACTGGAAAATATCTTCTATTTTGCGCAGAGAGGAGAGAGAGAAGAGAAGAACTATCTAAACTATCTTGTGGGGACTAGTTAACTAACTAACTAACTAACTGGGAGCAAACAATGCGAGGTCATGTGACACCTCGCAACACAACAGCTCCAATAGCCGGTAATCACCCTGCTCATATAACCTCCTGATGGGTAAAACAGAAATATGAGTAATCGATGCTATGATTTTTAATTCCTATGGCCGATGAACATACGGTCATGTCAAATTCCCCTCCTAGACTGCTGTTTTGCCCCAAAAGACAGCACCCATTCTCCGAAGAAGCTTCCAAGGTTCGCTTTTAATGTGTTAGGGCCGTATACCGCCAATCATCGGTCGAATAATCAGCCAAGTCAGTCGTTCTGTGGATATGTAGAACCTTTCTTATAACTAACTAGTTGGTTAACTAGCCCGTGGCAGAAGACTCCAGACTTTCTTTCCCTTTCCTCATCTCTTTTCCCCTCAACCACCAACTCAAATTTCACACAATCGCGAATCAACACAATTAATTCAACATGGACGAGCTCCGAAATAACCTTGGCACTTACCCAGACTGGGGATTTGTCATCTATCGCACTACCTACTCCGCTGAATCAGATACTCTATTTCCAGACGCTATTCGGTTTATTGAGGGCTGTATCAAGCAAGAATTCTTCCAAGAAACCAAAGAATATCCACAAAATGAGCCTAATGAAATCTGGGCCAAACACCGGTCGACCATCGTGCAAGATCCCGCGCAATTTAACGGGGCGTCTCTCGAGGCAATTCGCGCTCATTTTGAGGCCTGGGTAGACGCTCAAGGCATGTATGACGGTTGGACCAAATGGCGAATGTGTATGATTATCGATGAAGAATCTCTACAAACGCTGAGAGGTGTACCAATCGAGGCCCTTGAAGATGGAAGCCTAGATTATTCCGATAAAGAGCTTCGATGTGTAAAGGTTCTTAAAGCATTCCCGATTGTGGATCAGTATGACAAATTTCCGGGGTGGATGAAATGTTGGACATATACCCTCTTCGATCTCTGGTCGATGATGGGAGATGGTGATGAGATGAGGATGTCATTTTGCCGTATTGACGATGTTCCTTTTGAGGGAGTGTACTGCGGATGACTTGGTATTTTGGTTGATGATAATATGGAGTGCATTAGAGACATTTGCCTAGGTGGTGCTAAGGTTGTGGAAAGTTCGTCAACATCTAGATGTCATGAGAAGTAGAAGATTGCGGAAACAAGGGTATGATGAACTAACCATGCTAAGTTTCCAAACCTAGGCTATTATACAAGACAGCTCTATCATTCGCACATAGAAAAGAAAAGCCGATTTAGTCTTTGATAAACGGGAACTTCAACTTTGAGGCTTAGGTGTTGAGCAACTGCGCGAGTCTCTCCTTTAGTTCCTTTGCCGCAGCTGTCTGCTCTTTGGAGACCAGCAGTTCGGCCTCTAGAGCTGCATTTATTTCTCGAAGCTCGCTGATTTCCTTGATGATACTTTCGGAGTTGGTGGCATTCTCTTGCAATGTGCCCAGATCTCTCCTCAGAGCCACTTGGGTTTGTTCGTGGATTTTAATGGTTTGGGCGTATTGGGTGTTTTGGATACGCAGCTCCTCGATTTCTGCTCGGAGCATATCGATTGATTCGAGTTCTTGATATATCACAGAAAGCGATGCATCCACATTACTGGGTAGTGTGCTATACCGCGATTTGCGCCCGCGTCGGTTGCCTTGAGGGCTCTCTGTAGCGATCTGGACAGCAAGCGACGCATCCACCTCACCGGGCAGCGCGCCATGTCGCGATTTTCGTTTACGTCCAGTGGGTTGGAGGCTCTCCGTGGCGGTCTGATCAGCAGGCCCTGGATAGATTATATCGTGGCTTGAATCTCGATCAACTGCGCTAGGTTGCAATTCTCCTAGAGTGGATTGGGTTTGAAGTCCCTCTCGCTGAAGTTCTAGGCTTGGCGCAGGACCTAGTAGATGGGAAGTCGGTAAAGCATTCGAGTTGGTCCCATTGGTTGCATGGCTGGGATGATCATGGATTTGGACGGAGGCAGGCCGAGGAGAAGCGGGCGGAGTAAGCACTGGAGGTGCTTTGTCACAGCCTCGACGGACGCATATTAAACAAAAAAGGTGGTCATAGGAATTACGTGCGCAGCCGGCTGGTAAGCACTCGCGATGGAATGCGAGTTTGCAGGTATGACAATTTTCGAGACGCTCAGACTCATGGCAGATGCAGCAGTAGTCCTCGCGCTTTGAACCAGCTCCTATATGCGGTTTAGTTTTCAAGGGCATCCATTGAGATTTGCTTCGAAAGAGAACGGCACGCACTTCTCCATTCTTTGTATTGTTGGATTTGGGAAGGATATGGCTGTTCCGCAACATTGGCGACTACCACAGCCCAATTAAGAGATCGGGTTGGCTCAGTTTTGTTCGAATCAATATTTCGGGTTTGGTTTTGCTGGACATCTCGATTATTGCTCTGATCGCCAATCTCAGGGGTCTCTGAGGGGCATAACACATGACGTTGTCTTTTGTTTCGCACACCATGTGCCGGGCTTTTCGGCTGCGCCTTCGCCTTTCTCGGGTTCCTCGCTGGCATTGTGTCTATTGATATAGGAAGTTTGGGGATTTAACTTTAAATTTAGGGTTGAGACTCTATAAGGAGCGCATGGTACGCAGGGGCATAGTGGCCAGGGTTAACTTCGGATTAAGGCAATAAGTTGCGGCCTTAGTGCCTTAACTTGGCCTGATGTTGGCCTTAATGGGGCCAGATATAAAGAAAATCAAATGCTCGTCTCATAATTCGCTAAAAATTCTTCTCTCTCCTGAGGCTTGTTGAAAGTTTTAAGAGAAACCGCTGATCGGGAGGATGATTAACAAAAGGAACCATTATATCGTTGCAAATAGCCGAAGCGTTCCCCTCTCAAGCCTTGTTAGAGTCCCAAAGGGGGTGCCGAATGCACTTAAAGAGTACCGGTAATATTAGTAGGCACCGTATCAGCTTCAGGATCAGAACGGATAAAAATAGTGTCAGGGCCATCTTTGGGGATAGAGACACAAATAACTCGATGTCCCGGTTCTGGTTGATCCAGCTGATATCCCTGAAAATGCTCTTTCATTGGGACAGCCACTGCTGTAATGGTATAAATGGCTAATAGTAAGAGTTGGCAGTACATCATACCAAATCCTTAGGGAGTTTTGGTCAGCTATTACATTCAACCGTTTTGGTACAGTAGTAGTAGTAGTAGTAGTAGTAGTAGTAGTAGTAGTAGTAGTAGTAGTAGTAGTAGAATTCATTTACCCTGACCTCTCGCGAACGATATACAGGCTACAGCAACTTACTAAATACATCTTGGTTGATCTTGGTTGATCCCTGGGATTGATCCAAACTGCCTGAACGGTGAACTTTGAGCCTCACCTG
>LACB01000701.1:0-11619 GCA_030142185.1 Penicillium thymicola
GGGTCACGTGTATGCAAGTGTGGGAGCTTTGATCCAAAGATCTCCAACATTTTGAATTTCGGTCTTTACGCTTGCCTTTCCCCGCAGTCTCATTTCAACAGAAACAATGGCTGGGTCCATCGATGACCCCCCGGAACGCCGGCGGCGCTCCGTGAACTCACCCTCGGATCGGACTCATGAACGCCAACGACGAGATGCGCCTCAAGACGCCCACTATTCGAGCTCAAGACGACGCGATGAAGACCGCCGGGGCTCTCGCCGGGACAGCCCTCGACGGAGATTATCCCGCAGTCCAGCTGAAAGGGCCAGCGGCCGAAGTGATCGTGATCGACCTCGCCGCGAGCGCAGAGAGCGCTCAACAAGCTCAGCGAGAGAAGACCGCCGCAGACACAGACACCGCAGCCATCGACACCGTGATAGCCGCCACGAAGATGAAGGACGGCCATCTCGGAGACATCATGCTACGATATCACGCTCTCGCTCACCACAGAAATCACGTAGCCCTCCACCACGAGCATTGGAACGACGCGGCCCCCTCCCCTCGCAGAACGACGCATTTACCGATGTGGCGCACCCTTCAGATGCACCGGTGCCAGAAAAGCAGAAGCCGAATTTCAACGCCACTGGCAGACTCGCGGCTGAAAGCAATACACTTCAAATCCAGGGCGGTGCGGAAATAGTTTTGAAATACCATGAGCCCCCAGAGGCGCGCAAGCCGCCCCCCAAGGAAGCCTGGCGCATGTATGTGTTTAAAGGGCAAGACTTGCTGGAAACGGTTGAATTGAGTGAACGGAGTTGCTGGCTGGTCGGTCGCGAGCGACTGGTGGTCGACTTCCCACTCGACCATCCCAGCTGCTCGAAGCAACATGCAGTGCTACAATTCCGATTTGTTGAAAAGCGCAATGAATACGGCGATCGCATCGGCAAAGTCAAGCCTTATCTTATTGATCTTGAGAGTGCAAATGGATCGAGCGTTAACGGAGAGACCATCCCCGGTGGTCGCTACGTGGAAGTCATGGATAAGGACGTAATTCGCTTCGGCCTGAGTTCGCGCGAATACGTTCTTATGCTGCCTCCCAGCTGAAGAGTGACGTTTTCAACTTTGCTTAAAACATCGAATCGCTACGGGCTACACCAACTTTGATGAATGGGATATGGGAATAATATTACAATTCGGCATTATAAGTGATGCAAGCTTAACCCGGTCTGTGTGGGCAGACAAGGTCGAAACCTTTAATCAATACGGCTCTTTGGCCTTCCCTTTCATCTGGCCCATCGCCTACTTTGCCTTCTGCTTAGCTTCGCCCAGTGCTTCTTCTGCCTTGCCTTTGCCCTTGCCTGCATACTCGGCCGCCTCACCCTTCACCTTGCCTGCATACTCGGATGCTTCGCCCTTTGCCTCTTCCCCCTTTTCCCTTGCTTGCTTTGCCCCGGAGCCAACGGCATCCTTCAGCTTGTTGGCGGCTTTTTCTGTTGGCAAAGTCATGTTAGCATCAGTGTCTGCACATTGAATCGAAGTCCTGTAGATCTATGAGATCCCATTGAAGACAGACATACCACCCGTATTGATGCCCTTGACCGCTGCATCGGACACAGTCCGGTCCGCTTTCTTCAATGTCTCCTTTGTCGCATCCACAGGTCCCTTGTTGCATGGGGCTGTAGCTGAGATGGAGCGAATTACCTGGAAGCCAGGTGCAGTTTGTACCGGCACCCGGGTTCTCAGGAGAGGAGCGAATCGTGATGCGGACATGGTTTTGGATATGATTGATGTATGTAGTAGTGTGGTAGAAGACTCCGATTGATTGGGTGAATTGGAATAAAAGGGATGAAATATTTGATAGATCTTCCCCAGATTAATACCGAGTAGCTTGTTTAAATAGGTTTGGAAGGTTAAAATGTCGGCGTATCATACTTGGTTTCTACTTGGTCGCCTCCAGCTGTGAAGTTGGTTTTGACGACGTCATGAGTATGTAGCTCATCTCTTACGTCGATTGACAGTCAGTTTTGGCCTGATTTTCAAGGTTTCTGTCCCCAATCAGGTTATTCTGTTTGGTCAGTCACGGGATTTATCTATCATTGCACTTGATTAGGCAACTTCTCCATTCCAGGGAAACTTTCGTCCTATGTTAAGGCCCTAAATTCTTCTTTGCTGGACTCTCCAACCCTTGTGGTTGGATCATTGAAGCGAGTGATCCTTCCCAAGCCTTTATCGACGGTTCGATTAAAAGTGTAAAGACCAACGGAAATGAAAATTAGTACGTATCAAATGAAATTAACAAGTTATTCTGCTGTTCTCTTAGATGTAACTCATTGTATTGCAACTATCAAATCCCAACTCTCCTTATCTACCAGTGATAACCCTAAACTGCCACCCGTGGACCTCGGGCCCTGACCCAGCCTGGACAGCTAACCCGATACGTCTTAGTTAACCCCAGATAAGCAAGCGGAGAACATCGAGTTTCAGGTTGACTTCACAATATCTTATGATCCCATGGGACATTCCACTCTATGAAATGCCGAGCAAGCGACGGATTTTGTCCTGCCAGCCGTGTCGGCGCTTGAAGACACGATGCGAAGTTCTTCCGGGTTCGAGGCAATGTGCTCGGTGCATCTCCCTAAGGTCGGTGGCCCAATAGAATCTCATCATTCACGAGGATTGATGGGGGGTTAATCGGACAATGAATAGGCTTGAATGCTCTCTTCCATCCACAACTGCTATCACCAGCCCGGATTCAAGGACTATCGACAGACCGGAGAGGAGTTCTGACCAGCATCTTGGATGCCATTCTGCAAACCGGTATTGTATTTCTAATTCCGCTTGTATAGACCGAACATCCGACTACTAACCGATAAGCACCAGACTTGATGCCATCGAAGCCTCACTCTCTGAGATGAAAGAATTACTGAAATCTCACCTTCTCGGTAATGACCGGTTAATGACAAGAGATCCTACCAATGAAATGCATGGAACGAGTAGTAATTTACTCTCGAGAAAGGATATCGACGATAGCAAAGCCACTATGCACATCCCCTCAGAGACAGACATATCGGTAACCACCGACATCCAACCAGCGCCAATCACAGTGGTCCGCCACGTTGGGAGTCTAATCACGGAGCCCGTAGCAACCGGAGAGAACGACTCGCTCCGTGGAAATATGACCGAGATGGGGTTGGACTCGGAGAATTTTGCCAGCGTTTTCCAGCACGGCTTCGAGCAGATAGCATCATGGTACCCATTTCCGAATGAGACCCTGACGGATCTCAAAGAGAACCAACCGCTGCTCTTCGCCGTATGTCTCCTAGCAGGAATCCGAGCAACGGCCGGTCTAAACCGCACCAACTTGCACATAACCCTTCATACGTTGGTCAAGACCCACTTGGGCATGAAGACTTTGGATACGCCCATTGATATCTCGACCATACACGCCATGCTTATCTTCAGTGCCTGGAGTTTTGGGCCTCTAGTGCCAGGTGGTAGGTATATTGATAGCTGGCTGATGAGCAGCACAACCATCACCCACTGCATGCTTAGTTTCCCTCTATCTGAGCTAGTGTCTCTTGTGGGCTTGTACGATGAGACAAATCGGAATATGTGCAGAATGTGGATCCAGGCGTCGCTGGTACATCTGAAGTACGTACTCTTCAAAGTTACAATGGTAAAATTCTTTTAGAATGGGCATCAAAGCTGACTAGATTTCAAGATATGCAATTGGCACCGGGCGGCCATCAGTGGTTTCATGCGACCATCTTCATCAGTGGACGGAGATTGTCAAATACCCCGGTTTTGAAACATTCGACCACATCATTGCCGCAGAGCTCAAGCTCTACATTCACCTATACGAAGCCATCTATCACACTGTCAGTTCAGTGCCGGAGGCCTGGGAGAATGTCAACAGATGGGGACGCAAATATCTTGGAGGTGAGCATGTTAATTTAAGCGTGCCGAGGACTTCATTCCATGCTGACGTTCACACCACAGAAGGCAACAATACACTAAGATGGGCGCACTCTTGCGCATCCCTAATTTTATCCCGCTGGGAACTGGCAAAGCAGAACAAATCCACGTCTCCGAACGCGCTGATGCGTAATGAGCGTATCAACGAGCTGACCGAAACGGTCATTCGTTATGCTCAGTGCGTACTGAGAGAGTTTTTCGTCCTCTGCACCGCTGAGACTCCGTTTGTTAGACCAACATACGACTACCTGCTCACCGCATATGCGGGCGTGACTCTAGCAGAGTACTGCGCGAGTATATCCGATGTTCACGCAACATATACGTTGATGGAAGATGTTCGGACGCAGGCTAGGATTCCCAAGAGCATTGTGGGAGTATTTAGTTGGGCAACGAATGTTGTGCAGAAGAAGGTAAAGGATGTTTTGGATTCGAAGGTGGCAGTGATTCCCAATGATACGTTTTATTCATACCCAGGCTCGGTCGCAGACTGGGCGCCATTTCGGTTTATTGATTCGATGCCCGCTTCTGATTGGGACGGGATGAATGGTTCTATACAGCACTTTTGAAATCTATACAAGGGGCGTTGTTTATTATTTCACGGTAATTTGAATTGGGATACATATCTCTCCGAATAAACATTATCTTCAATCAGAAATAGGCTTTCCGTGTGAGAGCTCAAGTCGGTTGCGATGCCACTGGATGTGAAGGTTAGCTACGTCCCGTACCGAACAAGGCTAAAAGGGGATATGGCTTACCTTTCCACAGGAGATAGGCTCATAAAGCGCAGGATGAGTCTCATCAATACACGAAGGCACAACCCTACAAACCGAATCCGGATTGAAACCCAGGAAGAAAGGCATCGAGTACCTGGAGGTAGGTTGCCGATTATAAACCCTATGCACGGTGGATTTGAACCTATTATTCGAAAGACGCTGCAGGAAGTCGCCAATATTAACTACCAGCGTGCCAGCTATAGGCCGAGCATCGAGCCACTCATCACTGGCAGATAGGACCTGCAAACCGCCAGACATATCCTGCCACAGAAGAGTGACGCACTGGATATCGGTATGCGAGCCGATGCCGACATCGACATCCCCATTGTTTTCTTCAACCGCGTCGGCTGGTGTAGCTGGATAGTGTACGTAAAGCCCGTCTGCGCCGGGGTTAGTGGTCACCGTGTCGAAGTAGTCTTCCGGCATTTCCAGAGCGAGCGCAAAGATACGGATCATCTTGCGCGCGAGCGTGAGACGGCGCTGATAGAATTCAATTGTCGTTTCGTGGAATCCAGGGAGATGACTTGTTGTCTCCCATGCAAAGTCATTGTCGCCGGACAGCTTGTCCGGGTCGGAGACAGTTGGATCATTCTTGGCATTATACCGCAGAGAGAATGTCTCTTTGCGATCTGAGAAGGGTTGTCAGTCATTGGTAATATGACCAGGATATGCATACCCAGGTGAGAGTGAGAAGGGGGTGGTTACCTCTTGTTTCAGTTTTGTTGACTTGGGTAGTCCCCAACCCATGCCATCCATCAGCGTTCTTTTGAATCTTGCTTGATGCTAGCTGTTTCTTTTCAATAGGTTGATCGAAGAAAGCTTTTGCTTGCGATAAGGCATTCTGAATGAGCTCTTCTGAGATCCCGTGATTTTTGATATAGAAGAAACCCGTGCTCTCGGCTGCTGCTCTGACTTTGGACGCGAGGGATTTTCTTGCTGCTAGATCCTTGTCGATAGAAGCAAGATCTATAATCGGTATCTCGTCCGTCGTTGGCGGCCGCGGAGGAGCAGTGGACACCCGGCGGAATTCTGGACCGCTGAGTGTCAGGAGTTCGACTTGAGTGTGCTCGAGTAGGGTTGTCATGATTAGTTCGATAGATAGCCAATACCAAGTCGAGGATGCTCGTGAATTTATCCACGGTTCTTCTCCCCCGCAATCCGAAAGATCAAAGGATCAAATCCACCGATAACCGTCGGAGAACGCGTTGAGACGGCAATCGCCGGGCTAATCTCCATATGCCCACATGCAAATGTGGTTGGTTGAAATGATAAGCTGAGATAGGCCGTTACATGTGTTACATGTGTTACATTTGTTTTTTTGATTCTCGTGAGGAGATAGCATCGTCGGTGCCTCTCTGGATAGTGAAGGGTGTTGTTGCAGGCTGCCAGTGGACAGTTGCAGGTGACTCCTTATCAGTCCGTTGGTCACTCCAAATTATCAAGTAGCCCTGAAAAGCACGATATATCCTACACGTACTTCTCCGCCATCTTCCACCCCCCTTTACTCATGTTTCAGGGTTCACCACTAAGATCAGCACTCGAATTCGACCATCTTTCGTCTTTTGACCTTTTTCTCCACCCTCTATCTACTCCACCGACTCAATACAACCTCAATTATGTCGAAACTATCTCGACTGCATGAGCTCCTAATAGTGAAAAGAACTCAACGAGATGGTGTCGATCGCCCGGTTGATATGCTTGACAATGACTCTATCCGACCAACACCAGTAAAGGATCGAACATGGTCCCAACTCACCTACATGATGTTCTGGTTCTCTGCGACTGCGAACGTCAGCAATCTTTACACAGCTTCCACGGGAATGTCCATGGGATTGACCATGTGGGAAGCAATAGGATGCTCCTTCGGCGGTCAGATTCTTGCTGGTGCCTTGATGGCTTTGAACGGGCGTGCTGGCGCCATGTATCGCATTCCGTTCCCTGTTCTTTGCCGCTCCAGCTTTGGGCATTGGGGAGGACTGTGGCCGACTTTTAATCGCGCGGCTATGTCAATTGTATGGAATGGTGTCAATTCCGTTCAGGGAGGACAATGTTTATAGTGAGTTTCTGACTTGATCTCGTTCCTTTTCCACGGCGAGCGAAGCGCGGAAAGTGTGTTTATTGACCATCGTTTCTAGCGTCTTCCTACACGCTATATTCCCTTCTATTGAAAACATCCCGGATAAGATGGGATCTAAGTCGGCTTTGACTTCAGCACAAATGATGTGTTTCTTCATCTATTGGTACAGTGACTAGTCTCTCAATGCTTACTCTGTGGTTGACCCGTCTCGACAGGCTTATCAATTGCGCATTCTTAGTGGTGCCTGTACCAAAGATGAAGACTCTGGTCTATGTCAAAGTTGTGGTTTACTTCGGCGCAGCCTTTGCTATGCTGGGATGGACTGTGTCTCTCGCCGGTGGCTCTCTGAAGACAATCAATGCTCCATCAGAGATCAAGGGCACCGAGAAAAGTTATCTTATTTTCAAGTTCCTCTTCTTGGGACTCGCAAGTTGTGGAACCTTTATCTCCAACGCGTCCGATCTCCAGCGATATGCTACAAAGCCCAATGACGTCCTAATTGGCCAGTTTGTCAGCTTCCCGCTGTCAAACTTTCTAGTTGCCATTTTGGGAAATCTTATCGCATCAGCTAGCAAAGCCATCTTTGGAGAGGTTTGTTATATCAAAAGCATTGTTTAGAACCTTTGGACTGATCAACTTCCCTAGCTCATCTGGAACCCGCTGAACTTCTTGGACAAATTGATGGAAGGAGAGCGATACACCTCTGGCAACCGCGCGGCCTGTGCCTTCATTTCTCTGGCATTTGTTTATTCGACTGTCTTCTCTGCCATTTTTGAGAACTCTATCCCGTAAGAATCCAACCCCCTTCTGTCAAATTTCTATGTCAGATACTAACCACCCTCAGTGCCGGTAACGACATTGCAGCCCTTTTACCAAAATACATTTCAATCAAACGAGGATTCTTTATTTGTGCCGGTAAGAAAGGAAGAAAAGAACTTGAACAATCCCACTTGCCCCAGAACAAAACTGACAAAACCACCAGTCCTCTCCTATGCAATCTGTCCCTGGTACCTTCTCGCATCAGCCTCAATATTCATCACATTCCTCTCCTCTTACCAGATCTTCCTATCCGCAATTACCGGAATTCTCATATGTGATTACTATCTCATTCGCCGAGGGCTGCTCAACATCCCAGCCCTGTACGTCTCACGCCAAAGCCCGTATCGGTACTTCCATGGATTCAACCCGCGCGCCTTCTTGGCCTACATTATTGCTATTGCGCCGAACTTTTACGGGTTTCTTCACCAGATGGGCGTCAAGGCCCCTCTAGGTATCCAGCGATTCTACTTTGTCGCTTATCCCACTGGTCTGATTCTTGCGTTTGTTGTCTATTACTTGTCATGTTTGGCTTTCGCCCCGGCTGATATGAAGAACGCATCTGGATGGATGGAGCCCAAGGATTTCGTGGAGGACATTGATGCTTCCGGGAGTGATGGATATACTATCAATGCTGTTGAGCCCGGTTACGCGGAGAAGGGGGCTGTTGCAGTTACTACAACAGCTCATGGCGAAAAGGGTTCCTTTTAATGAGATATGTCTTGTTTTAATTTTAGGATGCTTAGATTGCACAAGGACGCATGATTAATATTTTGAAGCTATAGCTTAATGTCTACGACCGGAGTTCATATACACGGAATCTGAGACGTTTTATTTCCCTCTATACAGTTCGTTTATCTCTCTAAGTAATTATGTGTACTGATATATTAGGTATTTTACTTACAGCGCTCTTTAAAAATGCACTTATAATCGTGCCAAGCGCCCAATACTACCATAACGACAAAGTTCCGACATTGCCCACCACCCTCTCTATGGGACAAAGATTACCTAGCAGTTGAGAGAACAAGACATAATTGTTTAGGGACTTGACACGGCTACATGCACCATTATACACGGTTGAAGTATTCTACTTTTGGCTATGGAGTTAGTTGTGCTTTCAATACTTTC
The DNA here is from genome assembly GCA_030142185.1 of Penicillium thymicola. Taxonomy (NCBI): domain Eukaryota; kingdom Fungi; phylum Ascomycota; class Eurotiomycetes; order Eurotiales; family Aspergillaceae; genus Penicillium; species Penicillium thymicola. Next base: position 8,750 of record LACB01000701.1, read on the forward strand.
TTAGGACCCCGACTCACCGCTCACAACAGCTCCTATAAAGTACAGCAATATTTGCGTTTATTCTTTTTCCCGGACCTCAACATCAATCGACATGTCATCAATTAACCTGCCTCAGCCGCACCTCAATGACTCGATACAGGAAGTTGACAAAAGCTCTTGGCTAACCTCAAATACGCGTCTTCTTACTCATTATTCGTCACCCCTCCCGGACAATATTCCAGCCGATCAAGCATGCTGGAGCGACGGAAATGGGGCGCATTTCGCTGTCTCCACTGCACCCGAGCCTCTTCCGAATTCTAAGCCCCTCTTAGACAACTCACCTTCTATTTCGAGAGTCCACGCGGTTGACAACCAAGCGGCTGTCTGGAGGGCAGGCGAAGCCTTTATCAAAGCGCATAATATGGACTATCCCGATGTAACCAGAGAGCATGTGACTCTACAATTTCTCAAAGATCAAGGACCGCATGATTTTGGATTCCCGAACGTTCTCCATTATTTCGAGACTGACTCGTGATCCTCGTCGTCTCGAGGGTCCCGGGCCAGCTCCTTCATGAGGCTTGGCCTAACATGGACGATAATATTCGTCAGCATTATATCGACAAGGTCGCGGTTGTTTGCAATCGCTTAACAGTATGGAAGGGCGATACCATTAGCGGTGTGGATGGGCGTCAGTTATTGGAACGTTATCTCAAAGGCAACAGCAAAATGGCTGATGCCCTTGCTCCACAACAGCTCCTAAAGAATTGTACCGAGATGTCTATGGATGTCTCTAAACTTGTCTTCTATCATTGCGATCTTGATCCTACTAACATTCTCGTCGATATCTCGACAGGCTCGCTAGGTATCGTCGACTGGGAGCTTGCTGGCTATGTCCCTATCGAGTGGGTCAGAACAAAATTCCGAATCTCCGCAGGAATGGATTTCGATTATGGGGATGAATAAATCCTAAAAAGGACTGGCGCCGTAAGGTCGCAAAGCGTCTGGAAAAAATGGGCTACAACGATGTTTTGGACGCATGGTGGAAGTTTCAGGACAGCTCGTAGACAATGATGCTAAAGTTAAACTCTTATTCTCTTAGAATTACGCTAGATTGAAAATTACATATGGTTTGCATTGCCCCTACATTCGCCTATGTTTTCTGCGCTACCTTTCCTTCCTCTCGTGCTCCGGTCGCATGTAACGTGAAAATTGTTCAGTTTGATTGTGAAAGGATTATCTAGTAAATATTTAAAAATTTAACTTTTAGATTACTCTTTATAAGGATATAAATATAATTCTGGAGCGGGTTATCTCAATACCCGGGATCCCTCTATACGTCACAGCGTACTTGTACAACCTTGGAAGAGATCTCGGGATGCAAAGCCTATTAGCATTAGAGTTTGCTGTGGGGCCAGTATATATGGTTCGACTTCCCCACCTTCCGACCCCGGTACATACAACAGTACTGTTACCTACCTAGGTAGGTAGGTACCGTTTACTTTGCGGCATGGAAATGAATTGTGGAATTGACACCATATTTATAGCTTCTCTTTTACCGCTCACTGTGGAATATGCATTTGTATTGGTAGAGAGAGAATCAGAAAGAAGAAGCTGAATGAGCGGTGATCACGTTGAATGCTAGATTCTCCATTGACAGAAAGCGGCCGGAACTGAAATTCCACCCTACGATTATCAGAACCACATTTGGTTTTGCGCCACCAGCAGGCTTGGCACGCCAGCGGGGTCCGCTTAGCTGCGTCTAGAGGAACATTGTGCTGTAGCACATGTCGACTCAGGATATCGCTGGCCTGGTCCACAAGTTACAGTAACCCCCGTCAACTAGGTCCACTCAGATTCCTCAGTCTTCCTAGCACTAGTTAGTTAACTAACTAGTTAACTAGAGGGGTAGGCTTTAAGGAAGTCAAGTTTGTCGATATGGCTGATCCCGCTCCGCAGTTTCATCTTAACTATCCGACTATAAGCACGTTTTAAGACCGTAAAACTACCTATATTAAGAGGTTGTAAAAGATGAGATAGATGCACGGCATATAAATTGGTATTACCTTATTTTGCTCACAAATCTCGTCAAATTTAGGCGTTAAATGACTTCCGTGGCCGTTAAGAATTAAAAGCAGGTAAGCCCCCTTAGTCCGTAAAGAAGTAGTCGGAATAAAGAGCTTTGTAAGCTAACGAAGTCTAATTTCATCCGAAGTCCAGCCGTTAGGACTAACTTCAAACCGCTAGTCCTCCGGAAGGCCGTCGAACCATGATTTAATAAAGACTGACTTTGCCTTTAAAAATCATATACGGAGGGAGGGCCCAACTAGAAGCATTTGAACACTCAATAGTAGTCACCTACTCTCGATTTCTAGGTTATAAAAGTACTCGCCGACTATATTCTCCTTATTATAACCTTCGCAGTTGCCGTTAATCCCATCGCGAAACCAGACTTATCAAAGTTATAAACGTCGTCGGGGTCGATTCTAAATTGAAGGATTATCTTTTAAACTAGATCAAACCACTCTCTAATGATTTTAGGATCTTTACATTTCGCACGTTCGTAGTTATATCATTTCGAGAACCGGGAGGAGAGGAGAGGACGTCGTTTAACGAATTTCGTAACCTAATTTTGACCGATCGAAAGAACCACGGTAGTTCCACGCTTTTAAAGAAGAAGATCGGCTATTTCTCGAACTATAGAAGGCCGGGGGGCCGATCTACGTAGATCTATAGAGATAATCCATTTCTTAAGCGATTCCTCCTTAATTGATGTCAATTTAGACGAATTGGCGCGAGAAATCGTGCGGTTTTGAACCCCTTATAGGCGTGTAGAGTGTGACGATCTGGGCTGCAGGGATCTTTTCGGCGGAATAGTTTCTGCTATCGTTTAC
>LACB01000702.1:0-11565 GCA_030142185.1 Penicillium thymicola
CTAAGCGTTGCACGAGGAAAGGAATCGGTTACTGACAATGCGCTTTTCTGGCTCATAGGGTTTCTTCGTTTTCTGCGGTTTCCAGGCTTACCTTCACATGCGAGACAGTAGGGGAGGTGCTATATCACTGCATTGAAATTGCCTTGGTCCCTTTTCCTTCGATGTCTTCATGACACCTTTATCTGTCGATTTTCAATCTTGGAGCTTATATCTCGGGGTTTCTTGGTACAACACGGTGGTTCAAATTTGATGCGTTGGGAGTGATTCGAGGCCGAGAGAATCTTTTCGATTCTCTGGACTATGAATCCCCCATTTCTACTCTGTGCGACCTGAATTCGTCTATGTTATAGATGAGTAGGGTCGGACTAAACTTGAAAGGCGTTGGCGGGCAGGTTTCCCGGTCTCCTTTGCTAGAATACACAGATGGCCGACCTGCGACTTGTACATAGAACACTCATGATTATTTCCAGTTCTTCGATATCTCATTTTTTGTCCATTGGATGCATCTAAAGATAAAATTTGGTATAGACATTCAATCATTTGTCCTTCGTTGAGAAGAAAATCAAGTTTTTGTAAGACCGCCAACGCCAGTGGATGCAAAATCAGATACCGAGCCTCAGCTGGGCATCTGGTTTCCTTTTTGTTTTTGTTTTGTTTTTTTTTCTGTTTCCTTGCAGGCAATTATTCCTCGTCCTCCCATGGATCCAACATCTTGGACATGTAAGGACCATCAAGGAAGTACCCGAGACGAGCATAGTAGCTACGCACACCCACACCGGAGATAACACTGATCTTGCGACTACCGTGCTCCTCGCGGGCAATACGCTCCGCCTCCTCCATCAGCAAAGTTCCAAAGCCACGGTGCTGGAACTTTCCGGCATCACGTCCGTGAAGGGGCACAGCAGAACCGTAGACATGAAGCTCGCGGACGATACTCGTCTGCTGGCCGGTGAACTCAGGACGGAATGTGTGAGTCTCACTGCACTTGCGCAGACGAAGCAATCCAATGAGAATATCCTGCTTCGGGTCTTCGTATGCCAAGAAAGTCTCCCATCCGCCATTGGCAGCGTAGTCACGGCGGATCAACTCAATCTGCGATGGACGAATCTTGTTCTTAACTTCGTTGATACCGACTTCTCTCGTGCGGACATCACGGCAGGTTGTACCGAAGTCCTTCATACGCGCCAATGCCAGTTCGCGCAGGTTACCGTTCTCCACACCGGAGGTAACAAGTGGCATGGGGATATCACGCTGGACTCGGTAGATACGGGTCCACGGGGGAACTAGGGCAAGGATGCGTGCGACAAGGTCGATAAGTGCGTTGGGTGTGTAGTTCTTGTAACGACCGGTGCGCCAGAGCTCATAGAGACCGGTGCCTCGAATGACAAGCGTGGGGTAGAGTTTGAGACCGTCGGTACGGAAGTTGGGGTTCTCGAAGTACTCCTGGAACTGGAACAGATCGCGCTCCATTCCAACGTTAGGCAGATCGGGCATCATGTGGCTGACAACCTTGAAACCGGCATCCTTAGCAAGCCTGAACGTCTCAGCTACTGCCGCTACAGTGTGTCCACGGTTGGTGTCTCGCGCAACGTCCTCGTACAGACTCTGCACACCAATTTCCAACCGCGTGCAACCGTAGCGGAGCATGCTGCTCAGATGTGTATCCAGGCAGTAATCTGGCCGAGTTTCGATTGTGATACCCACACACTTCACGTTGCTCATTTCGCCTGCCAGCACGGCCTCGTCAACATTGTCCGTTTGGTATCCGCTCAGCGCGTTGTGAAGCTGGGAGATGAAGGTGTCTCGGTAATCTTCCGATAGCGACATGAATGTGCCGCCCATGATAATGTATTCTACCTTGTCCACGCTGTGACCGAGAGCTTTGATCTGGTCCACACGTCCTCGGGCCTGCTCAAACGGATCGTAACGAGCGCGGATCGCGCGCATCGAGGTTGGTTCATATCCAGTATATGACTGAGTCGAGTATTCGAAATCGGAGTCGGGGCCACCGGGGCAATAGACACAGATGTTACCGGTATACGCGATGTGGGGGCATCGATGGGGTTTGCACATAACCGCCACCACGGCGATACCAGAGGAGGTTCCTATAAACGAGGTTAGCAATATCTAGAATTACCACTTGGATGTAAACGTACGGATCGGCTTCGCAATCAGCTTTGGCAGGATGTATTTCTTGTAGTGCTCAGGTACTGCCGCGATAATGGCCGTCAGTGGCGGGGAGCTGGACAAGCTGTGCTTCTTCGAAAAGGTAGCCCGCAACTTGTTGAGATTGAGATCCTTCTTGGGCTTGGTAGAGTCTCTGTGCGACTCGTAGTCTTGAATGAGAGCATTTGCAATGTCGGAGCATGCTCGCATGAATCGCTCGTTCTCTGGGACGTTCTTTGCATTCTTCTTGGCGGCCCTTTTAATTTCCTGCGAGGTCATAGTCATGGTAGCCATGGTGAAGATAATAACACCGCGCCTAGGCGGGAAGTATTTTCAATAACCAAAAGCGATGAATTGTACTTAGTGGGGGTTGAGGTTGATTAGATCGAAAAATGTGGTCGCCGAGGCCTTGTGTCCGAGTTCAGTTCCGCTTAAGTAAAATAATTATCCCGAGCGAAAACTCCCGGGTGCGTATCCCGAACACTTGCCCTTCATCCTGTCCTTTTCTTTCATTCCACCTCACCTCATATACCTCACCTCTCCCCTCATACATACAATCTTGCAGCAATGCAGGCCTTCCGCCGTAACACCCTCTCGGCCCTTCGCAATGTCGGTGCCACCCAGCGTCGGACTCAGGCCACCTCTGCCTACAGCGAGACCTTGAACAACCTTAAGATCAACAAGGACACCCGCGTTCTCTACCAGGGTTTCACTGGAAAGCAGGGAACGTAAGTGCAATCTTTGCGCTTTCATTATTGCACGCGCATAATGCTGACTTTTGACCTCGACATAGCTTCCACGCTGAGCAGGCCATCGCCTACGGTAAATATTTGTCCAACCGCGCTCACATCCAAACAATAGCTTACACGAAACAGGCACAAATGTCGTCGGTGGTACCAACCCCAAGAAGGCCGGCACCATGCACCTCGACCGTCCCGTTTTCGCCAATGTTAGCGATGCCGTGAAGGAGACCGGTGCCACAGCTTCCGCCATCTTCGTTCCGTATGATCAATCAATATATTCTCTCGAAATACCAGGAAAACGATGCTAACTGCAATTAGCCCCCCTCTTGCCGCTGCCGGTATCGAGGAGGCCATCGCTGCTGAGATGGGCCTCGTTGTTTGGTACGTGTTAAATCAAACTCCCCCTTGCAAATGACTTTTTCTGACAGCTTCTGGTCCAACAGCATTACTGAGGGTATCCCCCAGCACGGTATGGATTGTTCGACTACCAATTTTAAAGCGCGCAAACTGATTAATTTCATATAGACATGGTCCGCATCACCGACATGCTTAAGACCCAGAACAAGACCCGCCTGATCGGTCCTAACTGCCCTGGTATCATCGCTCCCGTAAGCTACCACTCCAACTTTCTACATTAATTCGAATCGCGCCAAATACTCACACATCTTGTTCAATAGGGTCAATGCAAGATCGGTATCATGCCCGGCTTCATCCACAAGCGCGGTCGTGTCGGTATCGTCTCCCGTTCCGGTACCCTGACCTACGAGGCCGTCAACCAGACCACCCTCACTGGTCTCGGTCAGTCTCTCGTCGTCGGTATCGGCGGTGACCCCTTCTCCGGCACCAACTTCATTGACTGCCTCAAGGTCTTCCTCGAGGACCCCGAGACCGACGGTATCATCATGATTGGTGAGATTGGTGGTTCCGCCGAGGAGGATGCCGCCGAGTTCTTCAAGGCCAACAACATCCACAACAAGCCCGCCGTCTCTTTCATTGCCGGTATCTCCGCTCCCCCCGGCCGCCGCATGGGTCACGCCGGTGCCATCGTCAGCGGTGGTAAGGGTGGTGCCGATTCCAAGATCGCCGCTCTCACCGATGCTGGTGTCATCGTCGAGCGCAGCCCTGCTTCCCTCGGAAAGACCCTTCTTGCTGAGTTCGTCAAGCGCGACCTTGTTTAAGATTGTCGCCCTTTTTGATGCATCGCGTGTCTTGTTGTCCTGGTTTTAAAGACGGGATCTGAGGTATATGTGCCATTTTATACTATGGGGTTTTATGGGCTGTTCCTTTTCGGCTGCTCCTGTATTCTTTTTCTCCTTTGTGTTAGAGATCCTTGAAGTAATCATGCTCGTGTAATTATTACTTTGTACTGCCTGTGCAGAGTAGATGGTAGAAATATGTAAATTTATGGAAACCATCCTTTTCAAGTCCACGAAGCAGGCTCCTTGAGCGGTTCCTCCCTCCCTCACTATTTACTTCGACCTGTTTTCATTCTAATTCTCATACCGGACATCCATGGTAAAATATATGGGTCTAGAAGCCCGCATGAAGTGCAAAAGCCACCTGCCCAGCTAGCGGTCACAGTTCTCGAAGAAGAGTGAAATTTGATATCAGTCCATTTAGTCCATATAGTTCCAGGAGATGGGGCTAATATTTCAGTTTGAACAGCTGATGATATGAGAGGCAGACCAGATATTCCAGATCTCTTGAAATACCTCCAGTTCTATATCAGGTTATTATGGTTGATCACATTACGGAAGAGGTCCGCTCTCTGTCACTGATATGAACAAAATTAAGCGATGGTTTACTATCACTAGTTTTGTTTGGCCTAACTTTGATTTCCTTTGGTTTAGATTTCCATTTCTACTTCTTCTCACTTGTGTGTGGCCTAGAGATATCTCCAATGTCTACAAGTCAAACTACAAGAACATGGACCGACGAATTGTCTCTCTCATCCCCTGTGTGCATTTTTATATGATACATGCACATTATATGAACAGAATAAATGAACAAATACAGAACTGTGTGGCGGGTTGCCACTACATGAAAACAGTTGCCTTTGCCCATGGACAAGGATAGACTAGGTCCCAGGGTGCCTCTGAGTCCTAGCCCCCTCTGCCTTTAAGCTCCGGTCAACTCTCACATCTTCATCTTCTCCTCCAGCTTCTGTATGGTTTTTCTTTTGATGTCCGCAGACATCACGAACTCCCCACCCCTATATTCATCGTCCCTCTCCTTGATGGGGCTCTCATCCTCCTCGGATTCCGACTCACTGTCAATGAGGTCTTGTTCTACCTCAGTGCTGTCACTCTCGTCTGATTCACCCCCCAGAAACTCGTCTTCGCTGTCCTCCCTATATCGGAGCTCCCACTTCTCCCACTCGTCCCACTCGTCTTCTTCATCATCTTCGATCGTAGGAAGGGGGATGGGCTTGGTGGTATCCCCATTAGTGAGGGGCCACGCCCATTGGAGTAGGACATCCATCTTGTCGGCATAGTCCTCCGCATCGAAGTTGAGTGCCTGGGTATAGGCCACTTTGAGTCGGCCGCTGTCGAAATACCCATGCAAAACTCGAACTCGAGCATCAGGGAGGAAGGAAATGACCATTGTCTATATAAGTGTTAGTCAATCATGTCCTGGGAAGTAATTTAGGGTGACTGAATTTACCGGGAAGTCAAGTTGGGGACGCTCATGTCGGTGGTATCTGCCGACCTGGTGCTTGTAACTTTTGATTCCACTAAGCATCCATCGAACAAGTACTACGAGCTCTCCAACTGACGGGAGGGTGTCATGATAGCAGTTGTCGCTCTTCATGACGACGAGTTGGTGAGCGGACTTTGCATCGGTGCTTATGGCTCCCATTTGAATGGTGAAGCCGTACCGGTCGTTGCTGTTGAAGAGACTATGGTCTTCTCCATACATGCTACATTTATCCAAAGTTAGACTTTGGGGGGTTTCTTCTTCTATATATTGGGGATTTATACTTACGGGACCAGTTGCCAGAAGATGGGGGTGTTACTGCCCCCGGGGGATTTGCGGAGGTACTTCAAAAATGCCTGGTGGAGTTGATGGTGCATCTCTTGGGGGATGAAGTCTTGAGTGTGCTTCATCGCCCGAACCCACGTGAACGGGTCATCCACGGGGTCCTCGGGGCCGAGTGCAGTGTTGGCGATTTTGAAGTTGGTGTCGGTGTCGGGTGTGAAGAATTGGACAAGGGAAGGATCGGTGTCCCCTGTCCAGAAATCCATCGGGTGGAGGTCAATATCGGCACGCTGGTTTGATATATAACCAGGCCGCATGTAACGGAGCTCTCTGTAGAGCTTCCGGAGGCTGTGCTCCTTTTGTCCAAAGAGCCAAACCCAGAGAGGAGCGCACATTGTGAAGTCACCTGGGGATTGAAATGATGAAGAAGGAAGGGAAAAAAAGAGAAGGTGCAGTCAACGGGGGCTCTTTTATGTTGTCCCTTGGTCAATTTCTGGGTCTGCTCCGACTTCCAGGACTATATCTACTATACCTAAATAAGATAGTGGCTGGGTTATACCCGTGGATTTGCTCCGTATATCAACACGAACCAATCCTAAATTAGACTGATTCCAACCTATAAAGCTTACTCTTCATGTCTGGAGCTCTTCGGACGCTGCATTGGGTAGCGGGTGGCTCTTGCCTAGCTTTGTGCCTATTCAACAAATGATATAGTTTATACATAAGAACAAAGATACTACAGAACCCTGTATACTCCGACTCCCTTTAGGGCATCGGCCTGAAAATGAGGTGAAAGTGAGAGTAAGCTCAGAGTGAAGTGAAGAAAGGCCGATTTCAAAGTAAGAAGCAAGTGTATCCCCAGGTCAGGGTCTTTGAGCACCACTTTCAGGATGTCAGAACATAGTTATTAAGAGCAATATATAAAGAAGTATGTCAACTCACCTTGCTACTTTCGAGAACCTCACGCATATATTGGTGTGTTGGAGCATCATCCCAAGTATGCTTGCTTGTTTGCTTGTTTGCTTGTTTGCTTGTTTGCTACAGATTGAGCCTTTCTCTTGTCTAGTTCCACCCCAAGGGCGCCTTCCCCTAGATGACTGCCACTCACCTGATCCTTTAGTCTTACCTGACTTCAGTCAAGTTCTCCAATCATCACAACAACTTCATCAAAATGACATTTTCATTCGTCGATTTTTCTGTGATTCTCTCCGCTGCTCTCGGCCTTGTAGGTGTCCTCTGGACCCTGGCCATACACAGATCACGACCCGGTCCACTTTCTCCCGCTGGGACCATTACACTCATGGTTTTCACGGTTTTCATGGTTTTGTCTTACTTTGTAAGTCACACCTACATCCTACGTGTCTTAGCAAGAGTCTAGGTATACATAGTACTTTTGCTACCCCACCTCCACACCACAGGCCAATCGGCCTCTGCTGGTATGTTATAAATCCCAAGCCAGGAAAACACCGTCATATCGTAACAATAAAGCTTTAGTGTTAAAAAAACGTGAAGAAACCAGCTCGGGGTCATCCCCACACTGGACGATCTACCTGTTCGGAGTAACAGCAAGCGTGTGGGGATTGAACTGGGCTATAATGAAACACGTAACCCACCGGTTTAACGTATACAAGTGGAAGGAAGAGAAGATTTTGTGGCATCTACATCTCAGACTCGAGCGGGGGAAGACGAATACAACAGTCTACGGGATCTCTACGGATAGCGTGACCTTCAACTTCTACCGTATCAACCAAGAGATCTCATGAATGTAGAATTTTGGATGCTCGAGGGTGGAAGCGCTAGGCTTTCTACTGATTATCGTGTAAGTGTCAGTCAGACGGAACATGCTGTAGCTATGTTCTGTTTGTATATGACCATGGACCCTGTATATAAATTCGGCCTTCTCCAACTGGTTAGGTTCCGACTCGCTCCTACATGCTATTCATTATAGAAACAAAAACCTATCCCAACGGGTTGATTGACCTGCACGGTTTATGAGTAGATGTGAGCATCGGTTTGGGGTATCTTAAGTTGTTATGGCATGCGTTTCCAATTTCACGATCGAGATAGCCTAGGGTTTACCTAAAGGAGACATAACAACTCAGACCAATATATGCTTAGACAATATCCTGCTAGTTTTGAATCTTGCCCAAAGCCTCAATAACCTCGTTTGTGGCAAGTACATCCGCAAATTCACCATCGAGGCTAGCGACAGAAACGTTCTGAATAGTCTCTGCATCAATTCCAGCCTTTCCAAAGGTAGCCGTGGCATCGCCAACAAGCACAATACGCCCTTTGTCGACTTTTGGATCATTCTCATGAGTCCCATCCAATCTCAACCGGACAGGTCCATCTCCAAGATACCGATCCACAACCCCGAGATTAGCGGCCATTCGTACAGTGGTTGAAACACAATGATCAGTCGTCAACCCAGCTATGATAAGCTGACGGAATCCCTTTCCACGCAAATGCGCTTCAAGCCCAGTACCGATAAAAGAGGAATTGACACTTTTCCAAAAGACAGGCTCTGACCCATCTGAGGCAGGGGTGGCGAAGTCTAGAGGACGGATACCCTGTCTAGGGTTGGAGGGGTGGAACGGAGATTCCGGAGTTGTGGAGGAGTGAAAAACGTGGATCACCTCCAGCAGGGTTGAAGATGAGGATCTTGCAACTCGGAATGCGGAGAGAAGTGCTTGAAGGTTGGTTTCATAATTCGGGTTCGATCGTGTGTCGCCCCAGTGGGATATTGTCTTTGGATCGGAGAAGCCTGATTGGTTGTCTATCAGGATCAAGGCTGTCGGAAGAGTAAATTCCAATGCCATTTTGTCGGTTTTTCTAATTGTTGCTTATTAGGATCTCTTTGAGATATTGGTGAAGGGTTTCATACGGCTCCAGGGCTGTGGCTTTTTCGTGAGTCACCCCGCTCACTAATCAACCTGGAAACCATTTACAACGTTGGAATCTTGATAACTTCATGTTCTTGGATACATAGACGTTAAAAATTCTGTAATTGCCTAATACAAAGACTAGCCTTCCACCTTCTAGTTTCTGGTTTCTTGACCCCTTCTAGAGAAGAAACCTTTCACTTCCTAATTCTAGATATTTTTCGCCAGTTGACTTCATCTTATTCGCTGCATTATTTCGAGAAAGGTGTACCATCTGTCCGTAAATCACGTAGACCTCTCCTAACATAAACATAGCTTTAGGTCAAAAGAGCAAAGGCAATATTGAAATACTGATGAGAATTCGCAACAGAGTATGTAGAAGTCCTAGCTGTAGATTCAAAACATGGCAAATGATTTTTGATTTTGTTTCAATTGCTGCAGCCAGACTAGGCATATATATATACCTAGGTAGGCTAAAAGAATAGCCCTCGCAAAATCAGCCCAAACACCGTATATCTCCGGTAACTCCGATACACGAGACGCTGATTTTCTCCATCCATCTTGGCATTGGCAAAGCTGTAGTTGAGGCTAGGCATACAGTCCCCCCAACAATCCGACCAAACTTGAGGATCCCATTCACTGTAAAGCCGAGGTCTCTTATTCTTCAAAGCATCCTCCACTTCCTTAGGATCATCGTGCGAAGCGCGATAAAAATGGTGAAGCATAATCGCCAGATAGTGTCTTCTTATAACGCCACGTAAGCTAGGGTCATGCTTTAGAACCACCCCTACGTGTTTCTGAATATCCGCAGTGAATCGGTTTTCGTATTCCGATTCCCAGCCATCCTGGAACCAGTTTTGGAATCGTTCCAGGCGAAGAGCCCCAGCCGTCTTACCGGGAATATCATCGAGCTTTCTATCAAGGAAGATGCGGGTATCGACGAGCCAATGCTTAGGTCTTTTAGCAATGCCACACCACTTGTCTGATGTACAACCATTTCTGCCCTTGTATAGTAGAGACTGGGACTCCTCTGGTAACTCTCGCTCGGTCGCTATCACAGCTGAATAGGCCGGTGATATTCGATAATACCGCTTTCGAAGGTGCGTGAATGGGATAATCGCAATATCATGGTCGGGGCGATATCCGTCGGTGTACGGAATACTCTCTTGCGGTTTCCCATCATTTGACCAGTCCTCCAGTAGGCTTACCCATACCGAAGGGGTAGAAGGGGTTGTTTTTAATGTATCGACGAGTTGGTTGACTTTGTTCCAAATTTGCACGATTTGACCAGGATCTCCTTCGGGGGCAGGTAAGACATTGACAAACATTTTCGTCCCAACTTTTTCCCAAGGAAAGCTGTGAAGATGGCTGCGAACGGCATCAATATTCCACAATTCCCATCCTTGGCTGCTCGTTTTCTTGGTAGTGAAATTGAACCTCAGCCCGTCCGCAACTCGAAACTCGTGTTCAAAGTTCTCGAAAAGATGACCTGATATCTCTTGGTAGAGACGTCGGCTGCAACGCATAATAGCCAGAGCAAAAGGGACTGAATGTATTTGCTCGAAGACAGATTCCCATATCATCCAACGAAGTTCAAGCGGGAGTTTTGTGAATGCTCCCAGTGGGGAAACTCCGGGACCTTTAGGCGCAAATTTATCTTCGGCACGATCCATGGTGTTTTTGTTGATTGTGTAAATGGAAATGTCAAGGTGAACAGTTAGGGGATTTCTTAGCTACCGCACAAACCCGTATCGAGCTAATAATCACTGAGATTCCGATTGAGAAAATGGCTCGATGTAGATTGTAAGATTGTAAGAGGATATTTGATATTCGGATGAAATTTGACGGAGTTTTTCAATGAAGCAGATGTTGAAATTCAGATTTGTGGTGTGTAGGAAGTAAGTTGCTATTCTCAGGAAATATCAAGTAAAGTGCAGCTATGAGTCAAAATTACTTGAAATGGTTGCGGCCCAGACCTTCAATCCTCAATCCATGGTGCATCCAAAATTATTATGTTCAAAATAGTTTAGTAGGAAGACAAGAAAGCCTTTCTTCGTCTACATACCGCCGACAAAGTTCATGTAGTCCGGTACAGTTACGGAACAGAAATTCACTTTAGAAAAGATTATGGTGCGAAAGTCGCATACATAAAGTAGCTAATTAATGGCTGTATTTTACGCATGTACCAACCTGTAATTCAGTATCATTATGTTATTATAGTAAGAAGTAGAAATTCACTAAATATTACACTGATTTTAGCATTATGATGCCAGATTTCATATAAAATTTCATATAAAATTACACCAAAACCAACTTGACCACGAATTCGTACAATTCGTACCTAGGAGGATTACTGAGTATTAGTATGAAGAGATATATATATTGGTCTATACACACCTAGGTGTCAATTGTAGTAGTACTAATGGTACCTCTACTTACTGTGTAATTCCCTAACAAAAATAAGTACCATTTATAAAAAAATAAAGCTTCGTGAAAATAAATTAGCACCAAAGGTATGACCTGTGTATGCTTAACGTTGCGGTTGCCTAAAAGCCTCGATGGCAAGACTACCTGGGTCTAGTAAAATAGATGTGAGCATTTCCGAATCTTTGTTTATCGGGATATAAAGTAGGGTTGGAAGGAACTTCCCGGCGAGGAAGTTAAAAATCTTTGGGAAGTAGTATGCAGTATCCATGACGGTAACCGAATGGTTAGGGGTACGACGTGTCTCTTCCAAGTGTACATACACACATCACGTCCATAGAAGCAACAACTCTTCTCTTTGATTCTTCTCT
>LACB01000703.1:0-11558 GCA_030142185.1 Penicillium thymicola
AAGATGCAGAGAGAGATCCAGAGGGGTTGATATAGTGCTGGATCTCTGCAAACAATACAACAATGCAAGCATTAAACTCTTTCCCAAATAGGCTTAGTAGACATGCCCAATTAGGCATGGTAGCACTCCATCAAACAAAGAAGAAAGCAAACAAAGAAAGCAAGCAAACAAAGAACGATCTTGACATGTGACAAAGCATGTGTCAATGCATGTGATAATTGTAGATCGTGACAAAAAGTATTAACCTTCTCCTTATTATACTATAACTTTACTAGCTTAGCCTAGCGTAACGGATCTTTTCAATCCGTTACGTACGCTCTTTATAAGTCGATGAAACGCGCCGTTAACTATCTTAGTATAGCACCCGAGGAAGACCGCTATCTAATATACCATAAGTCTATTTTAGAGTAAGTATATTTAACGACAATTTATAGATAGAAAAGTTAATAATAAGATAACGACTCAATCCGATGCCGCAATAGCTTCATACGAGTCCGATACTGGGCATTTGTTGGGATACTAAAGCTCCTGCGAGCCAATCTTCCTAATAAAAGTCGCCTGATCGCCGCACTGACCCTGAAGCATCTGATCCATGAATTCTCATCCAGTGGCGCGCATGTTAAACCACACGCTAAGGCCCAGCACCCCGCGCCGTCCCGAAGCCGTCCAACTTTTTGACGATCGCCTGCGCGACGCACCTCCTTGCATAGTCAAGTATTCTTCCATTCTCATGAGAATCAACATACCAAGACCTGGATTCGAGAACAAATTTTAGGTTATGTCACCTCGATCCCTCTTTTCGTTCCTCGACTCATTGTGTTCATTTCAACCAGAATGTGAAATTGCGGATACGCATATTCACTAAAACAACGCGTTATTTTCAAACGGATAGAGGGCATCCAATAAAAGGTATTTGACCAATTAGTGGTATGCAGCGACAACTAGTTAGTAGGCACCCTCATTACAAATTCCCCCACAGCCCCACAGGCTCACAGTTCTGGTTCAATGATAGGAGCAAATATAACCCCACACTGTTACTAAGTTCAGGGCGCCAACTACCCGTGGATGCTACTAGAGCCGGCTCGAAACATTATGGTGAGATCGAGATCCAATTATTCGAACCTTGCAAAGGCTTATAATATGGTTGAGCCGGGGGCGCCTTTCTCATGGCAGACGTACATCACCATTAATTTTCTTGCTGCTTGGGCACCAAATCATGTGCCTAGTGGTGTGCGGTTTTGGGGGCCATATCACCTGTCGATCTTTGACTTGATCAACATCTAGCTCTGCACATCGACTCAAACTACATGCGCATTGACAGTGCAATTGTCTTCAGCTGGCCAGTAGATAGGTCGGCGACTCATACAATCAAAGCGGAGAACAATAGAAGCCTATCCAGCTAGATAGTTCGTTTCACATTTGCCGCGTGAGTGCCGTGTGCCGTGTGCAATTTGAAAGTGGAGAAGGCTCGCCACTGTAATAGAGAAAATTGGACAAGCATACAGGGGTCCAAAAATGTACTTTTGTCCCTCGCCAATCAGATAGACTTACAATTTAAAAAGGTACGAAGAGATGGGGCGCAAAATATTCCATCATCGGGAAGTGTGCGCGCACATGATCGCGGAATCTTTCGCAAAAGCTATTTAGTGCTTTGTCCGTCCTTCGTTGGAAATTTGCAAGGCAGTGGTTTCACGGCGAGCCTCAATCAAGAGTCTATTTCGACTTTCGACATGGTATGAATATTGTACTGTGTTTAGCAGGGTTCTCCTGGTTCCCATTTAGCTCACAAATATAGTCCCTCCGCGAGTTGGCGCCAGGCACAGGGCGAAATGGTACACTGAAGCCAGAACTTGAGTACAATTATCAATTTGAATTTTTGACGTTGCTTGTTTTGACCACGATTTAGCATCATCGCTGTCCATGGTCTGAATCCGATAGGATCTGCTGGCCACGCCTTCAACACTTGGCGGAAACCGGAAGATGATAGCGGTAACCTCTGGTTGAAACACGATTTTCCAAAAGTTCAACCTAACGCGAGGATTTTCCTCTATGAATACAACTCAAGTCCCGTCTTTGGGTCGGGAAAAGATAGCTTTGTACACGAGGCAAGCCAATTCTTAGATGAGATTTATGGAGCAAGATGGGAACTTGTGAGTTGCACGTTGGGAAATTCCCTGAATGAATTAACTGAACGCAAATTCAGGGTGAAAACATCCCCTTAATTCTTGTCGGACACAGTCTGGGGGGGATCCTCATCAAGCAGGTAAGATCAGTGACATTCCCATATAAGATTTGTTCTAACCAAGATGGTAGGCACTGGTGAATGCGTGGGCAAGTCCAAAGTACAGGGGCATCAAAGAGGCAACGTAAGTTTAATACTGTGCCCCTTTCCTACCATAATATATCGGCTAAAACATGCCTGATAAGTCACTCGCTTGTGTTTTTTGGAACCCCTCATGGCGGGCCGTCAAAGAATGTCCAAGTCGGCCTCGGCATGGCATGTGCTAAGATTGCCCGATCTCTGCCATTCGGGGCTCATTCAGCCTTGATAGAGGTTCTAGAACAAGGAACACTCTTTTCCGATATTCTGAGTGAGGCTTTCCGACATCAGCTCGAAACGTACCACATACTATCCTGCTACGAGGGAATAGGCGATGTATCCACCCAACATCCCAACTTTCTCTAGCAGATGCTAATTTTCGTATTCTAGATTGTTCCATTCGATTCAGCTGTTTTTAACCTTCCAGGAAACCGGGAAACACAATTGCGTATAGATGCTGACCATAGCAATATGTGTCGTTTCAACCTGGATGTCCAATCTGATGTGGATAATTACAGAAAAGTACAGCGAAATTTGCAAATGCTTTGTGCAGATGCACTTCTGGGTTCATTGAGGCTTAACCAAGGTCACGGTAAGAATAGATCCGCTGGGCAACGAGGATTGGGCTCTGATTTACATTCAACCACCTTCCCAGATGGGAATCGCTGTTACTTTCAGAACCATACCTAGTTCTCTAGCCTATTTAAGCTTTTCTGATCATCTTTCCATTTTAGACGGCCAAAATATCGCGAATGGTGGTATTGACATATCAAGTATTCTTCTACGACCAATACGCTGTATACAAGACAGGCTCAGGCCGCCCGTAAAGATGTGTATGACAATCAAAATTTCGAAACCAAGAGCTCACGGACTAACATGTCCATCACCCGCAGATCTTTCTCAGCTTCCTGATCTGGCCTGGGCAATCTATCGCTCATGTCAGCGCACCTCTATACCAGCATTTCTTCAAGTCGGGCAAGATGTTCTTCAGTTGCATGTCGAACTTCGTATATTCAATGAGAAACTAAAGAGCGACACTTACTCAACAGATCGTCGACAAGAAATTGAAGATCGACTTTTTGATTGCTGCCAGACTCTAGAAGACCTAGTGACAATGATCGAAGCCCATGGGAGGGTTTCTCGGATAGGAAGGAAACATTTTATGCAACAAATGCTGGAATCTTCAGGCTTTGAGAATTGCAAGTCACAAATTAGATGCACCACCTCAAAAATCAATGGGTTAAATGAACACTTGGCAAGGTATGTGACTTACTAGCAAAGAATTATCAGCAATGAAGGGCTTACTGACCGAGTATAGTCGGTCTATGAACGACTTGGTTGAGAGATTAGACGGACTTATAGAGTCCATCAATGAGAGAGAAGGGGAGAATCGCTCTTTTTCAAGCCTAGTTTCTAGTTCCACGATCTTGAGCTTGAAGAAAGATAGTGCCGAATGGTACGAGCTGGAAAGAGAGCTGGTCAACTCTGGAATCTCGCCTCAAATCCTCGGCGAGCAGCATCACTTCATTACTCACTGGCTTGAAAATGCATCCTTATCGGGAAGACTGATCCTTTCAGATGAAGTGCAAGACTCGGCTCTTTGCCCTGACAATGAGTCTCTTTACACGTATAGCACAGAATTGCAGCACGTCAACAAAGGCTCTCCGCACTGCATACCCCCAGCAACCTTGGCTCCTAGTGTGGGCCAGGCTCAAGAAAGTTCAAATGGGAATGGCTCTCCCCGAAAAAACACAAAACAAACGAATTGGCGCTACTCCTTAGTGCACAAACTCCGATATGGCTCTGCTGATCCATTCATTGCTCTACATAAAGCCGTATCTCGAGATGACTATTCGGCAGTGTCTAAATTGGTACAAAAGGCCACCGTATCAGATCAAATTCAAACGAAAGGCTCTGTTCTAATCGGCTGTGCTGTTGAAAAAGGCGATTCGGAAATGCTAAGCCTATTAGTAGAGCAGTCTTCCTCTGTTGACTGGTCCAAGATGCTTGGGGCACAATTACATCAAACGCTTCATACTGGGTCTGGATTAGACCTGTTTGATATTTTTATCAGAAACGGTGCATCTTTCGGGTCCCTTGAGCTTGCATCGACTATGAGTTGGGCTTCGGAGTCCACTCTTTTGCAGATGATGCAACTGGGAAATGACTCTATTGAATATGAAGGGTGGGCTCAAACATTTCTCTATATTGCTGCTAAGCTGGGGTACATTGATATTTTTGAAACTTTCGTGAACCAATACGGTGGAATAAACTCTCTTGTGGAAGGCACAACTCCATTTCATATCGCTTGCGGATCGGGAAATATCGATGTTGTTCACAGTGCGTTTGAGATGGGTGGAAACTTCATGACATTGGATTCCCAGGGCGAAACACCTTTGCATGCTGTTGTATGGGGCGAGATTCATGAAAAATGGAACATCCGTGCAACCCTGCGATATCTCATTGGAAAAGGAGCGTCTCCCCTAACAAAAACAATATCCGGAAAGTCACTGCTCCACCTAGCAGCGGAAGTGTCAAATCTCCATGCAATAGAGTCGCTGGTTGGTATTGAGATGCATTGCAATATTCTTGACAATTTTGGAAACACGCCATTGCATGCTGCTTCTAACACCAAAGAGCTGAATGGACCATTGGGACACAAACATCGTCTCGATCCAATGCCATTTTACCACCCGACACTTCGGCGTCGAGTAACCCAAATTGATTTTGGGGTTTTCTCGAAGGTGTCGGGGGTTATTCTGAAAGGTCATTGTACAGAAATCGACGGTCTCAAATTCTTTAATCGTCAATCTAAACCGGATGAACGGGGCAGCGATGAAGCAGTGCGATTGTTATTGCAATATGGAGCTGCGGCAAATGCGAAGAATAATGATGGTGTGACACCATTACACCTGGCGTCTAGATGTGGGAATTTGTCTCGAATGGCGGCGCTTTTAAGCAAAGGAGCAGATCCTAATATCAAAGACAATGCAGGGTGGACAGCTATCCGATATGCTATCAGCGCTAATTCGGGGCCTGCAGTGAAGCTCTGTCTAGAACATGGTGCGGACACAAGCCAAAGTGTACCGGTTTCCTTGGGCCAAAACATCGAGGAAGAATTGACAATTCTGGAACATATCAAGTTTATGCGTGCTACTGAACTGTTGTACATTTTGCGGAAACACGAAAATCCCGATATTCCGGATGAAACCATTGAAGGGCTTGAAATTTTGAAACATTCAAGCGACTTTAAGTGGTTACCTGGAAGAGATAGGAAAAGGGAGAAAGAGGACAGAAGACACCGTGAAGAATGAAAAACGCAACAGATAGGAACTAGTTTGGGATAGCGGTCAAGTCCAGCGGAAATTATAGCAATGACAGAGACAGTTAGCCAGCGTAAGGTGGGCAACCCACTCACTTTATTTCTGTATATTATTTTGTTAGGTATCAAAACTTACCCCAATCGGTCGTCGATCGAAAGGGCAAAAACAAAATGTTCTTGTGGCCGATTCTTTGAGAGAATGAACCATCCAGGCCAAAACTGGCGCTTGAGATGATCATAGGGGGGCTTGGGCTAGAAGAATCTTTAGATATGGTGTCTGGCAGGGCTCATCGAATGGCACTAATATTTCAGCCAGTTTACAGCAAGTGAGTGTTCACAAGAAGTGATGTTGTCGGCTGGCAACTGATTTCGCAGCGCGTTTGATGAAGTGTCTCTCCACTTTTTCCAATCTGCGCAAAGGAATGAGCTGAAAGAGATCGATGATCTGGATGCCGATGTTGATAACCTGGCCTGCCTACTCTACTTCCGTTATTCGATAGTATTGATCAAGCAAAAAAAGAATGAAGGGGATGATCACACGCGTAAGCAAGAGATGAGGAGAACTGCCTTCGGCGCACTGCGCCTTGGTGAGCATCGTCTGTCGGCCTAGGACGGCACCGGCGCGGATTAGGGATTGTCCAAACTAACTCGCCTGAAAGGTTTTCGGATGGCAGCGATAAGCTAGTGTCTATCATTTGGCTTGTAATTGCAACCTCTATGTAGGACAAGTCGGAAACCCCTGTCTACTTCCCTCCGATGTGGATGGTGATCCTGCGTCCTCCTGTACAAATTTCAGAGGGAGGCAAAAGCCATTCCACTTGAGGCTGTGTGCAGATGCCGAGAGACTGGCTGTTTCAGATGGAGGCTCGTGGCCCAATGATGTCCTACTTTCGCTCAGCTGGAAAGGTCAGTGCGACGGTCACCCCGGCCGATGGATTCTCACCCAGCTCTCACCTTTATTTTCACCCTGTCTATTGCGCACTAACCCTTGTCACCCCCAGTCGCGCAACCGTAAAGCGGCGCTCACCCATTTCTCACCCTGGGGACACCCACCCAACTATTGACCGCACATAAGCCACACGCCGGTGACTTAGTAGTTGGGTGAGTGACCACCAGCGAATCTTCACTGTTGTATGTTTTTGCAGATTCTTTGGTATCTAATTCTCATTTTGTCGGGTTGTCACTCATTACTGTAAGAGGGTGTGTGGGATTCGATCTAGTTAGCGCGAAAATCCAATCTTCATACCGGATTCTAATTTCAGCGCCACTATTATAATTCTTGTGTTGTTTGTTTGCTTTCCAGAGATAAAGACCAACTAATAAACCCAGAGAAGTTATATGATCTAGTACAACGTCTGCGAACTTCAATCCATCATCTATATAAAGTGATTTGTTGGAAATGACACTTCAATAGAGACGGCTGGATTATCACTCTAGTTCATTGAGAATTGTTACTTAACTAACTAGTTAACTAGTTCCTTGGACATACGAAGAAAACCATATAATTTTGGTTATACAGTTTATAGTCTCCCTAAAAGGTAGTGGCACTCGTATATCAACTGTTGTCGAAAATCCATCATAATCCACCAATATCCACCAGGTCTGTAGGCCGTAAGGATAGGTTAGCAGAGTTTACAGCCACTTCATACGCCTCGCAGCATAACTCCCCCCACCGACAACGCCTGTAACGCCCGTGAAAGCAATCAAGGTTCCATATCCACTCCCATACCCATACCCGGCGTTCCCCTCCCACGGCAACCCCTTGAGAAGACTCTCACTAAGGGGCCCAGAAACCAAATTCCCGACGCCCCTTCCGGCCGCAAGACAGGCAAAGACCATGCTTGATTCAGCTGAGGGCTTGTTGTGGACCACCTCGCGCATAATACCGGGCCAGGTACTGGTGTATGAGCCTGCGAAGAGACCGTATACGATCGAGAAGATGAGCAGGGGAACGAGGGAGGTAGAGAAGCCCCAGATGAGGAAAACGCCGATAGAGGATCCGAGAGTTGAAATTAGGATACAAAGTGTCACGTCGAGTTTGTCGATGATGGCGCCCATAAGTACGCAGCCCACGACGGAGGCCAAGTTGAAGAGTATAACAGTCAGTGCTTGGAGGGAGGTCGAGGCACCAATCATGCCTGCGTAAGTCGGGAGGTAGATAGACGGCAAGAAAAAACCGAGCGCCTCGACAGTATTGCAAAATTCGAAGATGGCAAAGGTGAATGTAAACATGAACCGGAAGTTCGGAGCAGGCGGACTGGGTCGGTTATCTGCGATAGGCACACGCGGTTTGACGAAGTAGACCAACGGTGCGGTGAGAATAAACAACACGACTGCAAAGCCACGTAGGGTAATCCGGAACCCGTACTTGCCCAGCAGCTGTTCCATGACGATAGGGAGAACGACACCGCCGATTCCAGTGCCGGCCCACATGACACCAAATGCGAGGCCCTTTCGTCGGTCAAACCACTCTTCCATTAGAAGGATACATGGGGCGTAGGCAATGCTGCCGCCGAGCGCATAGAATATCCCTTGAGTTACGATGAGGTGGTTGGTATTTGTGGCGAGGGAGCTCAGGCCGAGTGCCGCACACATTAGTAGAACACCTAGGGCGCAGCCGAAGCGTTGATACCTGGGCCATTGTCTGTAGGCGGCGAACACAAGAGGGAGGTCGAGATACATGATTCCCTGCGGATAGAAGTTAGCTCGCGTCGGGTTGGAACATGAAATGTTCAATTTTACCATAGCACAGGTTCCAACGACGGCAATATTACCGGAGTCCTTGAATTGGGATATGTCGCTGTAATATGCTTGGAAGACACCGAAGGTGAAGGCAAACCCCCAGACGAGAGCCTCCATAACGAAGCACGCAGCGAGGAACAGCCAGACATTCATTCCACTATCCATGGGTGGGAGTTGCGTTCCATAGTGAACATTTGACATATCAGCGCCGCCTCTCGATCCATCTGTTGGAGTCTGCAGTTCCTTTTCAGGCTCGTTTGTCGAGTGTGGGGCAGTAACTTCCTCCATTCTCAGAGCTGAGGTCGACCACGACCAAAGGAAGAACAATTAGGGCAATATTGCTCTAGTAGATGAAGCTTACAAATGTTGTGATGGCTATAAAATTTAGTAAACCTCCAGCTCACTATAACATACATGTTGTAGGAAGGGGCCAATTTAAACATATGTAAGCTGCCAAGGCATATGGAGAAATCATCCACAGGGCGTGGAAGGATCGAGGTTGAGGGTACGGGGTATGTGCCAAGGTATCCACCAGGGCACTGCAGGCTAACTCCATAGATAACTCCAGGGCGCCTAGTAATAATTTCATATCATATCCAAGATTCGAGGTAAGCTGACTTGATCCCTGGAGTCACATTTTGTTTGATAAGCCAGAAATCAGGTAACTAGTTACTGACAAATTCCAGTGGCACGGAGCACGACTCGCATAAGGATAAAAAGCTAAGATCCGGACAGATATATACCAAAGATGGGATTCGCCTCACTTCGGGTCATTGGTATCAAATGATTTAGATTCTGCCGTCAGTTACCATAAAAGGGTTGCAACTGGGTATTTATTTAATCCCCTACTCAGCAAGACGTTATCGCCAACTCGACCTTTCGGGCTAGACAATGACGTTCGCACCAAAATTGTTGAAAATGTCACCTTTTGGGTTCTTGCGATCAACTCCTTACAAACCTCACTCCATCCCGGCTAATTTTATCCGAGCTTCTCAATGTGTTGAAGAAGAGCGCGCACCCCATTATAATGCCAAGCATTTTTATCCCATGCAACTCCATGTGATACTTGCCAATAGATATCAAGTGGCTCTCAAACTTGGGTGGGGTACCAGCTCGACAGTCTGGCTGGCTAGGGATCTTCACCAGTAAGTCCCAGAATAATACGGCATGTCCAACCTTTCAAGGTGGCGCTGGCTTCCTCCACGTTATGTCGCGATAAAGGTCAATGCAAATAATTACGCGTCTAAAGAATGCGCCCAAAAGGAATTACGAATCACACAGCGTATAACCCGAGCAAATCCAGCCGACGAAGGCCGGTATTTTGTCCGCACTTTGCTTGACTCTTTCGACTTGCCAGGGCCGCATGGCAACCATATCTGCATGGTCTTTGACCCCCTCTATGAGCCCCTGTGGATGCTAAAAGAGCGCTTCCAAGGGGGCGTTCTTCCACCCGATGTTCTCAGGACCGCCATTCGAATGGTCATAATGGGCCTTCATTATCTTCACACCCAGTGTCATGTTATTCACACAGGTCGGTCTAATATCCAAAGAACGCTTCTTTGATTGAAAAGCTAAGAAATAGCAGATCTAAAATCCGACAATATCCCAATGGCTCTTAGAGACCATTCTATACTCGACGCGGTTATCGAGATGAGATAGAGGATCCACTGCCTCAGAAAAGTTCCGAGGATCGAACAATATATCTTTCACGCAATAACTTTGGCTTTCAGATAAATAGCCTAGGTAGGCCAGTGATCACGGATTTTGGGCTTTCAGTTTGTGGAGAGGCCCCTCATAATCACCCTATTCAACCAAATGGGTTTCGAGCCCCAGAGGTTATCATTGGAGCCAGTTAGGACTATAGTGTTGATATATGGAATCTAGGTGCATTGGTGAGGCTCCACGACTTTCTTTCCCTAGATATTCTAACAACCTGGCTAGATCTGGGAACTGCTTTGTGGGACCGGCCCTTTTGACTATTCAAAGTCATCCTCGGATTCATCTTACACCGAGAAGAAGCATATAGCGTCTATTATCTCCTTGATCGGCCCTCCGTCAGAGGATATGCTTACGCGAGGAAGCCAAAGTTCGCGATATTTTGGTGACGATGGTATTTCGATTACAATATGGTATGTCAGTGCCCAAAATTTGTCTGACTGATTATCGAGCAGGTCAATTCAAGTTTCCCGGTCTCGTTTCGAAAGAACAAGGATTTGAAAAAAAAAGGCTTACGGTCATCGAAAGGGACGAGAAGGAGATGTTTTTGAATTTTGTCTCTAGACTGCTGCGATGGCGGCCAGAGGATCGAGGAACTGCAGAGGAACTGCTCTCCGATACCTGGTTAAAAGGATAGTCTCTCCTTGGAAGAAGTAGAGAAATTGCATTGTATTGGAATGAAATAAGATATACCATCATTACATCTGGACATGAGTTCAATGTTCCGTACGGAGGACTCCACCCTCCATTATTGAGCTTTTCCTCGTAATCTTACTCTCTCTCCCCTTCCTTCATCGGGGATATACAAAGTACACCGTCCTTCATCTATGTTGTAGTTTAGCCTAAACACTCCAAGCTAAAGCTACTCCGCACTGTCAGCCTCACCTTCGTACATTTTCATCACGCATTAGTTCGTGGGTATGTGCAGATGCCAAGATTTTTCCATTTATAGTCTAAAGAATATGATCGTTCAATCATAATCTTTTACAATAACTACTGGGCTTCGATGATGTATGTCATGGTCGCTCAACAACCAACTCACCCTGCTCACCCCCTGTCGCGCGAGGCAAAAACAGCCATCGTCCTTTTCCCACCTGGGTGGCACCCACCTGACTATGGGCCAAGTTTAAGCCACACGCCGGTGAGTTGGTAGTTGGGTGAGTGACCGCCAGCGAATCCTCACTGTTGTATGTCTGTTGTATGTTTTTGTTATATTGAGTCTATTTCCGACAGATATTTCCTTAAAACTTATGGAACCTCCCTCTATCGCGGGCTGGGCCATTTCTACCCCCGGTAGTATAACTTATGCTATGTATTCCCCTTTAGAGCTAAAATAAGCACATACGACCATAGGGTGTGGAAAATAGGGCTTCCCGTCCGCTCAGCCGTACTCAAGCCACACGCCGGTGAGTTAGTAGTTGGGTGGGTGACCACCAGCGAATCCTCACTGTTGTATGT
>LACB01000704.1:0-11547 GCA_030142185.1 Penicillium thymicola
CAAGTTCGCTTAGGAAGTGGTACACGATACATGTACATAGGAAGATATATATAGTAGTTGTAGGCTGTATATCGTTTCGACGAGGGGTCAGCGTAAATGAATTACGCACACACACACATACTGTATTTATTGACAAAGGAAACTGAAATTAGCTCATGATAAAGACTAGTACAGCTCGTAGCCTTGCAGTCGGCTTGGGGGCACTATGGCCCTACCAGAAGATCTCTTCCGACTTCTATCACCCAGTTGCATAATTGGAGGTGGAAGCAAATGTTCCTCATCATCTTCATCTTCCTCTAATTCCACCCCGTTTTCCTCTCCGGCCACATCGTACACCAGGTTGTGCGTTGAAGGCCTGTCTGCTTCTGCCAACATGCCTTCTACTTGATTTGTCTCCTCAGCTGCAATATTCCCGTCGATATCTTCACTTTCCTCAACCTCTTCATCATCGCTGATCGGCGCAACGTCTTCTTCATTTGCTTTAAGCGCCTCATCTTCTTCAAGTGCCTCTTGGCTCTCGCCCTCCATCGGCTTCTCCATGCGACTCAATTGCATGTACGTACATGGATATATATAGTTGTTGTAGCCTGCATATCGTTCGCGAAGTTGAAACCCTGAATTGAGGTACAAGTGTGATTATTCTTCTATCTTATGAGGGAAAACCTAGCTACTTATAGTTGCAGTAGCTCAGCTCCCTTCTGCCTAGGCAGCGGCACTATCCAAATTATCGACGGATAATCGATTATCGTATCCGCAAACTGCAGATAACGATATAAGATTATTATCGAATTATCCGCAACGAAACGATACAATAACTATTTTTTCATTTGCGGATATCCGCGGATTATCGTACGATAACAGATATTACAAACATGCTAAGACTCGTGACCTGAACGAGTTTGCATAGGTGTATGCATTTTCGCAGTATTTTTGAAGTATTCAGTGTGTATTTGATTCTATATTTGCCACGCGAATTCGTGATGATCTTTTTTTAATTAATCTACTTTGTCTCTCTTTATTGCAACAACGAACATTCAATTATTAAAGATCGTATTACAGTTTATCAAATTCAAATCCATCTGGCTGCTTTAGCTTCTTCCGAATCCTCCCCGATCACCCTTGCGTGCGCTCTTCAGTTGGCATTTCCGGAAGCGGGAGATCATCATCACTGTCATCCTGAGGCCCAACGGTACCATAAGGCCGCTTGCGCCGTGGCTGCTTGCCCTGGGTTATTATCGATGTAGGGGTCGCCTGCTGAACTGTATGATTATCACCTAAATCGATCTCTGAATCATCCCATACATCCTCCGTTTGGTAAGCCTCTTCTTCATTGTCACTAATCGGCTCGATATCATTAAGCGATGGAGTTGGCTTCCATGTCTGATCGAGTACGGCGGCCTCTCCGCTAGAGAGATACTCCTTGATCATCTCGAGCTCGGTTTGTTGAAACTCGAACTTCGATGCGAACAGATGAAGCATCAGAGATCTGATTGTTTCTGGTTTAAGCTGCCCCCGGCGATAGTGACAGACATCACGAGCATAATTGAAGAGCCGCTCAACACCAGCACCACTAGCAGGCGTTGCTAGAATATCCCGTGCCATCGCTGCAAGCACTGGATACTCATGCTCATGCTCCTTCCAAAAAACCCTTGGCTTGCCTTTGGTAAGACCTATTATATAAGTTAGCTAGAACGATCTATAATATAGTAGGGAGGTATACAAACCCTTTGCGAGATATCGTGTAATTTCATCCTCCGGCTGCTCAACTTCACCTTGTAAAGCAGCGTGCGAATCCATCATAAAATCAAGCTCCTCTTCATCGATCTCTTGAGAGACTTGGGCTTGAGAGGGCTCCTTTTGGGGGATAATGCGTTTTTGGTACTGGTCAAATTCCTTCCGCAATTTATCCCGATAGATCGACATCCAATGGATCTCTTCTCCCTTCTCATTCTTCTCTTTGCAGTCATCGCCCTCGAAGAACCGAAGCTTCTTTGATGGACATAGAATAGTTGCAATTGCATAAACTGTGCCAAACGATTCAGTATCAGAAGCTTTATAGTACTTTGAGAGCTTCACTCTCCCCGCCTGAAGCGCATGGAGCATTCTCTTTTTCCAGGGAACAGCCTTGCGTTCTAGTAACTCCTCAACATCATCAAGATGGCTGAAGAGCTCATTATAGATGCTAAAGACAGAATGAATACGAAATAAAACATTTAGTTGTACGGATCGGCTGAAGTGTGAGTTATATAGACTGGTAGGGGCAAAGGGGGCAACTGATTTGAACGTCCCGTCAACCAAGGACACGTGCGCAGGCGCAGGGGCCGGGGAATCATCGGCGATCAGTCCGGGGTCCATAGGAAGCTTGGCAGGGTGAGCATCCGCCATTTCAAGAGAGGTAATGCGATCCTCAGCATACTCCCGCTGGGACAGAGTCAATGAGTTGTCATACGTCTTGACTCTCTTCAATCCTGGCAACCCCGGCATCCGAACCAGCCTGGCCCCGGCGCCCCGGCCTTAAGGGAAGCGGATTTTAATGTCAAAACGACCGTCATTGTCATTTTCACTTTCTGACGGTCAGAAAAAGTCATGACACGGCGCTAAGGTGGCCCCATTTTTTAATATATATTTCATTGGCCCAATCTAAGACCAATCCTGGCCTAATCTGGTTACTTGGTAGTCACGCGTTAAACTTTGATTTGGTGACGTCATTTAAAAGGACCTGTCATGATGGATGACGGTCATTTTACGGAGAATGTCAAAATGACAGCATCCCTGCCCGGCCTACCTCGCCGGTCTTCCCGGCGTGCAGAGACAGACGGAAGGGAAAGTGACGTTCGTCACGCTGCCAGTGGCGGACCCTACTAACCATATATATATATTGTTGTGGTTGAGCCCTTGGCTTCTATTACTACTCACTCATGAGTTTCCTTTAGTATCTCTGGCCAGGTAACAATGGAGATCAATTTTAGTCCAAATATTCGCCTACAGTCAACCGTCTATTCTGTTCCGGGTTATGAGTCTGATCTTCACGTTCTAGCTTCCCCTACTCCCCCCTTCCCTCAATGCGACGCCTTGTCCGCAACGCGTGACCCCTTCAAACGTGAACAGATCCTGCAATCGGAAGCATACTATGAGCGACTTCCAGTGGTGCTAATCCATGGGCTGGTCGTCGCCAGCAGCTACATGCATGATCTTGGAAGACATCTTGCACCATGGTTTCGCGTTTTCATCCCCGACTTACCTGGGTTCGGGCGTTCGTCCAAAGCAATACGGACGGGCAATACAGTGTCTATAGGCCAACTAGCGCAGGGATTGCACGACTGGATAGACACTGCAGGCATACAGAAGGCGCATTTTGTCTCCAATTCGCTAGGCTGTCAGGTCCTTGCAGAGTTCACTCGTCGCTGGCCACATAGGGTTGGTCGACTTGTGCTACAGGGTCCGACAATGGATAACAGCCGCCAGCCCTTATTCAAGACTCTGCTTGCGATCGCCGCGAATGGTCAGAACGAACCGCTTTCGATGAACGCTATCATGATCCGAGATTACTGGCGGGCTGGATTGCGGAGGGCGTTCACCATGTTCAGGGAGACGGCTGAATACCACATCTTGAATGTACTGCGGAATCTGAAAAATCCGGCGTTGCTATTGAGTTGCGAATTAGATCCCGTCAGCCCGTGCAGCTGGGTTGCAGAATTATCGGAGAAAATGCCTAACGCGGTGCATTATGTCCTCAAGAAAGCTGCCCACACAGCAAATTACTCGGCGACGGAAGGGATGTCAAGAATCGTTTTGCGCTACCTACTCATCCAAGATGACGACGGGATCAGGCGCGCGGGGAGAGAGATCCTGGAAGAAATGACAGTAATAAATCGGACGAGGGAAGCAGCGGCAGAGAAGAGATCCCAACTACTTTGGTGGCAACTGGGGTTGGGGTTCGCCGCTGTCCTAGCCGTGTGGAAGGGGCTCATCGACAGATGGGAACCCATCTCAGGACTCCTGTCGATGGAAGCAGTAATCCTCTACAAATACTACACGATACTCCCGCTACTCTCTTTGAACCGGTCAGACCATTTGGACCGTGTATATGTCAAGCTGCAGGGGATCGCCGACTTTGACTCTGCATCTTCGATGCTTCGCGCAATTGGACGGCACTTACATTTCCGGGACTTCCCGCAGTTAGGCATCCCGACGTCCTTGACCGCAGCCATGCCTCTCATCAACTGGCTACCGTCTTACCTACGTGACACGGTATACTCCACGTTCGGCGCCAGTGAAGCTGCCGATGACATCTCATCGACATTTGAGGCAGAAAGCGTCACCAAATCGGTTGTCGCGCACTTTCCGGCACATCGGAAATACTCTGCCGTGGCCATTGGAAGCTCTAGCGGCGCGTTAATGCATCTCTACGCGGCGATGGGTATTCCATGGCTGCCTCAGACACTTCTCATGCCTGTCAAGCGACAGAAGAACGCGGCGTTTAAACAGGGGTTGTTGGATATGACAGCTGAAATGGAGTGGGGGAGGAGAGCTGGGCAGGCCTTGCTGGAGAGGAACCCGGAAGTTGAATTATATCACATGGCGGATCCGAACCAGGACCAGCTGATGATCCAGCATATGGCGTACTTCAGGCTGAAGTTCATCAAGATGACTGATGCGTATAGGAAGTTTCTCCTGGACGCGCTAGAGGCGAATGGTACGATTATACTCGTTCGCGGCGGATTGAAATGGCCATCCACAAGGGTCGCTGAACGCCACTACTTTCAGAGCGGAGCGGTAGGGGGAATAACCCCAGAAGAGTTCGTCCAGGGGTCCGATACTGTGAAAGAATTCGTGGAGTCGCATAAATCCCCGTTGACGAAAATGGGCGAAACAGTGATGCGGAGGGAACATAGGACGGACTGGAATGCGCCTGCGTCCAACTGTGAAGTCCCCGAGGCAGAATGGGGTTACGCAGACGCGCTGACCGATGATATCGTTGGCTTTGCAGACGAGCATGGCTTTCAGGTCAAGTATCTTGACTACGATCGTCCTGAACATCCCAGTCCTCTCGTTGCTGATGCGTATCACCGATGGAAGGAGCAACTGCGCCGTCCGACGGATTCGATCCTCGTTGAGAGTTTCGTTGTAATGGAGCCGTGGTTGGCAATTAGGTACAATCTGACGCCATTCTGGACGGTCTTCCCTGTTAAACCGTCACTAGAACGGCTGCAAGAGTATCTGGAAAAGTGCCAGAGGTCGGGGAAGGCGTTCAGTGACGGGTTCATGTTTTTATTTTGCTCTGGGGTCGATTCTGTCGGGCTTGCAGGAATGGACGAATGGAAGAGGCTGCTGGGCAGTCACTTTGCATTACACGATACGGGAAAGAAGCTTGACAGGGACAAGAAACTGTTCCCGGGAACAGAGGAAGATGCGTTCCCAAAAGACTTTGGCTTTCCTGCGCGTTACCAACCTGAATTAGCGAGGGCGGTTGGCGAAGAAGCGCAATATGTAATGCCGCCCAGCTTAGCGCTTAGTGAGTTTGAACGTTATATGGCGGAGAATAGTGGCGGCTATGGGGTGCATTATAAGGCTTAGTTTGAATGCGAGCATATGGCTACTTGGCTAGTTATAGCTATAGCTATATATTCTTATTATACACCCGTACAAGTTACGTGAGACTGATAATTGAATATGTAAGATACAACTCTGTCGCGGGAGGATTGTAAACGCCGTTTGGAGTGGCAGACCCAGCGGCCTTCCAATAAACAAGTGAGTTCGTCTTTGCAGCGAACAAATGTTACAGGCTTAAGAGGTAGGCGGTGTTGGTCGCAGATCGGGAGTGTGCCTATCCACTGCCGTGACAGTCGCCTTTGTGAGCCTCTCGACTGTGTCATCTAGCGCCGGTCTCGTTTTCACCTCCTTCCATGGGCCCATTTGTCGAAGCACGTCTCCGGCGATCTTGCCCCAGTCCGCGCGATGTAGGCATTTCTCGCCTTAGCGGCGGGCTGGCGCTGAGATCTTAAGTCCCATTCCGAGTATGTTGCGCGGTGGTCTGACCCATAGTTTTCGTGATAGAGATGGCACTTGATGAGCAGTCTTGGTCGGTTCGTTACCGTTTGGTCGATGGTGGTGCTCTTCCCTGGATCGTTGAAGGGCCAGAACGTCGCTGTCCCCCGAGGCAGCAATGTAAGCCATGCGTATGGAAGAAGTTGACCAATTCGCTTGCATCTTCGATGAATCGCGGTTGGATGTGATTGCCGCCCCACGTCGGGTGATGGCGGTTGAAATCACCCGAGAGAATGATGTTCGTTGTCCTTTGGACCTCCTGGATATTGGATGTTATTGTATTTTGGATTGCGGTGAGTGCTAGTTCCGCCGACGCCACGTTGGGCGTTGACAGCGGGACGCATGCGAGGTAAACCGAAAAAATAAGAATTTGAGAGTCGGCTGTCCAAATCTTGATGGCTGTGACGTCCGGGTGGTCGCAGGCGATCTGTCGATGGGAGGAGGTTGAGACTTTTCGGTTGACATAGATCAGACTACAAAACCGACCTGTATCAGTCTCGGCAGACGGTCGGTATAGTCGCCAGGCGCTGTGATTGACATGTGTTTGATAGGTGGTGATAGATGGTTCTTGGATCAGGAGTACATCCAGATCCTGGCTCCGGTGGTCGTTGATGAGCGCTTCCATCCTAGGCCCCGATTTCATGATGTTTAACTGTAGTATGCATAGGTTTGTCTCTAACATTGGGAGTTAAAGGTTGCTGGCGTTAGGCACTGGCGATCACTGGTTGGGTGTCACCACCACAGTCGAGGCATCGGGCTCTCACACCCGGGGGGCACCGTTCCCGCTCGTGTTGGCCAGCGCAATGTCCACATCGAGGCGTTTCCTTGCATGACCATGCGAAGTGCCCAAATCGTTGGCACCGGAAGCATCTCTTTCTTTTTAGTTCGCAGCGTTCCACACTGCCGATGAGTCTCTGGCCAACTAGGAAGCCCTTGTTTAGAATGTAGTCAACCCCTTCCGTGGTGTCGAACCAGATGCCGAGAGATGCGTGATTCCCCAGTGCCTTGTCCTTCTTCTTTAGCCACGCAATCTCCTCGATCCGCAGTCCTCGCTCATTTATGTCGGTTTCATTTGCCCCGAGCTACAATTAAAATGATTTTCAAAGCTCCAGGGTCTTTTTCTGTCTCTCAATTCCAAGTGTATAAGATGGCTGCAGCAGATGCGAATGAAAAATGAAAGATGTTCATTCAGCAGGATTGGTTTGGACTCTTTCATGACAGGAGAAAATATTTCAGCTGACATGGCCGCAGGGATTACGATAAAATTTCCTGGCTCTGAGCTTGTCGGCATGGATGCGTCACTCTCCCTATCCTATGATGTTGCTGAACATTCTACCTGCGCATTAATGATGTGTCGCCACTCATCCCACGCCTCTCACATTGCCAATACGGTTGAGAGACTTGCTAGCGTGGCAACCCACCCAGCAGGTATACCAGCCTTGCTTTGCAGTCTTCACCAACACATACTGCTAAACAAAATTGACTTGAGTTGGGAAGATGTTTTCCAGGTAGAGAATGCAAGTGGCCAGAGCGGGGTCAGTCTTATCGTGAATGAGCGGGAGATATTCTTCCTCCTGGAATTGCGATGACCCCGACCTGAGTAAAAAGGCAACTCGAGCAACCCAGCACGCCATTGCATGGGAAACCTATACCTCAGGCAGTCAGGCACTAATTAGTGCTGTCAAATCATTCCTGAAATCGAATGCCCTCGATCATGCCCCTGAAGAACTTCTAGCAAAGCAAAGTTTGATACTCCAAGAGTAACTTGACCTAGTTTCTCAGAGAGCAGACTCTTTGTATTATCGAGCTAAACATCTCCGAGCACGAGCTGAAGTGCAGGTTGGCGCGGTATGGATTCTTGATCAAGTCGAGAGGGCTTATATACTTATCATACCCTAGATAAACAACCACCTGGCGCATAGGAGCAACCAAATCAATCTCAGCCTTGCTGGCTCTTCACAAAAATATCTATGGATGCTCGGAGAGATAGTTCGATCATGAAGTCAATCGCAGTCCTTACCATGACTTTTCTGCCAGCCACCTATATTGCTGTATGTCTTCTTGGCTTGAAATATGGAAGAAGTCGGACTGACCACACCAAGTCTCTCTTTGCCACTCCTGGAGTTGCTTCCACGAACCCATCACAAGGCCTGTACTGGGTGGTCACTGTACCGACTACAATATTCGTTTTCGCAATTTGGATTGTGTGGACTTTCTTTTACGGATTTCGTGATAGCTCACCTATTGGCTCACTGTACCAGGGGTTCCGAGCGCTCGTTGAGTGGAAATCGAGCTAGAAGGATCGCACAGGATGTAACTAGGTTTCCTCTCAATACTCAGCGCTTGTGTTCAATTGGTATGTTGTTGCTTCTCGATGAAATCCCGAAAACAAAAGCATCCGCTGAGCCCCGAAAGATGCAGACACAACGGTACCCTGCTAAACATAGTCCGGGAGAATTCGATACTGCTGGCCACGGTGGAAGGACGACACTTTTAATGCTACACTAAGTGGCGACTCGCCGTCTTTCGGAATTAAATCTGTTTACCATATCTGGATTCTTAACATAGACGAGGTGGTAGGAGTGAAAGTCGGAGAGGCGTGGAAATACAAACTCTCGCCATTTAGCGATCAGTCAAGGTTATTGCTCGCATCTAGAAATCTTAACGTAAATTATTTCAAGCTTTGAGAGAGGGAGATGTGGGGCCATGTCGTGGAGAAATGAAGGAGACTTAGGACGTTGATGAAGATAAGTTTTGCCGGAGCAGCGATCGGAGGCCATCAAGGTGTGATGAAAACGGACCCATTTGCCCACCTCTGCTCACCCATCTGCTCAGTGGGCAGGTGAAATGATTTTGGGCGAAAAGTCGGGGGAGATGCTAGGTGTTAGGGAATGCACGTGACTTGGCACCATTGCAGTTCCTGGGAGCTTGGTGGCCCATCGAAAGCTGCGGACCTCAACATAATTTGAACAGTTGGATTTCCCCGTGAATCCAACCTACACCTAAGCAGTTTCAGATTCACTTCGACGAGCTAAAACTAAGGGATTACTATCTATTGGCTCTGTTTGAGGGCGTCAATATCTAAGAAATAAAATTCCTATTGGATTGTGTTAATTCTTTGTACCAAATAGATGTCATGATAATTATTCTAGACATGAGGGTAATGGTGAGGGCTCAGGATGCCATCTGTGTTTGATTGGGACTGGTTTACATTTGGAAACCTACCTGAATACGGAGGAAATCAACATTAATCCTCGAAACATGACCTGATTCTATAACCAAGGTTCTCGCCCCAAAAAAGAACACTCTAAAGCTGGATTCGACCACGGTGCTCTGGAAGGGGAGCCTCGACCCCTCACGGCGCCATTTTGCTGGAGACAACAACAGAGCAACCGAGTCTCCGTCACGTTCCTTGGAAGACTGGTACCAATAGTCCATTTGACCAAGTTGCAGCCTTGAGCAAATCATGGATTGGCTCGAACCAGAAGGTTAATAATATTAAAGTTAGGCGCACGTGTGTGAATGGCCAGTTTCAATAGTTGACCCGAGAACCGACTTTGTTGTAAGATATTTGGCGTTATCGGTCGGAAATTTTCTCTGATATCCAGCAGGTAGAGAAGGGCTGTACGGTTACCCTATGCTATGGCATCCTTAATACCTTGCAAGCACGCCATTCCGGAAAACACTGGAGCAAGGGTCTGCTGTCGCATGGCGGAGTAGGAGAGGTCATGCCGGGCAAACCTTTTCCCAAACGCCCGGCGTAGGGCAACGAGAAGGTCAACCTTTTCATCGGACCATAAGCCATGTAATGCCTTGTCTGGAATCAGAAACAGACGGATAGGTCGGATGATGTGACGTCGCCCATGCTCTGGCGCAATATATTCAGCCTCAATGGCAAAATGATCCATGACCCGAAGTCGCTTTGGATAGCCATCGTTTGTACGCATCTGCTGTGCTCGTAAAGTCTCAATCGCGGAAGCCCCGCTCCATTCTCGCCGCTGCACTTCTTTAGAGGGAAATCGGAGATGCTCTTGCCACATGATAGCATCCAGTGTCAGTGCTAGCAACGTCGGTAAAACCCGTTTCAACCGATGAACGTTGAACCAGCGACATGCCATCACCTTTTGCCGTAGTACCCTCTGGTCTGAGACCAGTAAAGGGCGAAGGCGGCCAATCGTAGTTCCGACTGAAACCCCGGACAATCTTGATAGTCTCGTTTGATACACCTCATATCGCAATAAATGGATTCACTGTCAGAGGGCCGCAGCCGGAAGCAATCCTGTGGGTCATTCCAAAGCGCTTGGACCATGAAAATATCATAGACCGCCTCTCGTGAAACAACTGCCGCGATCACATTGGCCGCGATCACATTGGAAGAACGTGCGAGACTGACCTCAAAAGCATCAAGGAAAATCGTCTCAATAATCTCGCACGGGAGAGACTCCAGGGTGGAGAGTGGCATTCTGGCGGGCAACACTCGGGAGACACAGGCGACGTCAAAGGCTTCAGCTGCTATATAGGCGTGCACTCGGGTTATTTATATCGATATGAGGCCAACTAGGCCCTGATAGGCCGATACGGAAGTTAGTGCACCTCACTCAAAGCATCACCGGCTGCCACGCGATGATAGAATGCCGTGGTAGTGATTGTTTTGAAGCACTTGCATGTCCCTCGCTATCCTTTGTTCTTCCGACCTAGAACTACTAAACACGCGAAAGGAAGTCCATGTATCCGGTTCCAATAGCGTGAGTCTCAGAAGACCTAGGGACGTACTACGACATGATGGCCTGGCGGTCGAAAACTGACCACGGAATTCTTGGTCGAACAGGAACTCAATAGGTATGAACGGTACGAAGGCTCCTCCCGTAACTCGAAAGCTTCTGAAGACCTAAATGACCGCAGTAAAGCTCGAGGGAGGGCCAAAGGGCATGGAGGCAAAAAGAACAATTCGTCCATATGCTAGGATGCCAAGCGTCAGCGATACAATTTTGGAAAGCTACAGTCCATGCTTCATCGTATACATGCTTGTAAAATGGTAATATCGGAGTCTAAGCTTAGAACTCGATTATATTGCGTCTGATTAAAAGCTAGAAGTTTCGTAAAGCTTTCCGACCACGTGGCTAGGATTGTGTTAGCTTATTTGGTCTCTCAAGTTCAAATTAAACATCACATACGGTCTCCTCCATTTCCCGTTTGGACGTTTATAGGCACTAGCTTCACATTATATTCATCGCGGGCTTTGCGAAGTAATCGGCTCTCAGTCCCATTTTCATTCTCATCAACCGGGAAATTCAACGGGTACATCAGGAAACGACCAGCTTTACTATGCAAGCGATGTAAGGTCTCGAAAATCATGACTGAGTTGCACAAGTAAGCAGTGTTGGTGGCATATTGCGAGTACGCAAATCGAGACCAATCCACAGCATCTTGGCCTTTCCAGTGGGTAAACCCTATTGGCACAGCAAAATCCCTACTGGCACAGTCCACTAAACCCTTTTG
>LACB01000705.1:0-11509 GCA_030142185.1 Penicillium thymicola
GTTGAAATCCCATATACCGTTTTCTTTTTTTTTTTTTTCTGTTCCCTTCAACCTCCCTACCCTGCCTCCGTTTGTAGTGGTGATGACGGTGGCCTAATTGTGAAGGAATTGGGGTTGACGCTTTATGGAGTATCTTATCTGCTTATGGGGTAAATTGCAGCACGCCTACACTGCTACTGGATGTGCGATCTAGTGTCTCTGACGTAGAGGTCAAGTGATGGATCCAGTTGATTGTTTAGGTGACGTGATATTTTGTGTGAAGGAAATGCAGGTAGTTAGCTTAGTGTCACTTAACAATACTTTACATCTATTTCCGTTCTGTTACTTGATAGTACCACGGCAATATCAACAATTGGATTCATAAGAAAAAGCGATCCACTCATCCCCAGTCTCTCATCCATATAGTTATGTCCTATTTTCAGATATGAGTACAACATTGGACATTTTCATAACATGAACATGGTAGCATATTCGTGACAACTAAAAGACACCGGAGAAGACTGGGTTGAGTAGTCTATGCACCCTTAACTTCGACCACCTGGTTCGCAGTCTCGGAAACCAAGACCTGCTGTGATTCCGTACTCTTCTTCCGAGGGTTGGGCGCGTCAAAGATCTCCGAGAGTTCTTCGAGGGTCCGATTGTTCGTTTCAACCGCGAAGAAGTAGATAAACACTCCCTGGACGATGTTCCAGCCGGCCAAAATGATATAAGTGTGCCAGCCAATGACGTCGATAGCATTGCCGACTCCGAACTGATTCACCAGCAAGGCAATATTGGTGAAGACAGAGTACATCGCCATACCCTTGGCACGAGTCTCGTATGAAAGACATTCGACGGCGTACATGGCTTGCAATGGAGTCCAGCCGAAGCTGAAGCAAGCGCCGATCAAGAAGATAAACACAATAGAAGCAGTGGCTGCTCCTGTTTCCTCTGTCTTTGTGTACACTCCGGTTGTGGCTGCGAAACAAGCAAAGCAGATCTACATAATCGAAATGTTAGCGTAGAACATTGATGAAAGAATAACCACGCGGGACGTATATACGTACACTGCAAGCAATAGACGCGCCAATCATCATAGGTCTGCGTTGGAATTTGGGACCCAAATAACTTCCCAGATAGGCTAAGCCAGCAGAAAGAACTGTGTTGCCAAGGTTGACGTCCAGCACTCGGGTTGTATCAGTAATACCAGCCGTGGCTAAAAGCCCACCAATGTAGTAGGTCGTAACACCAGCCTGCGCCCACTGGCTCATAAAAGATGCGATAGCCACACACATGAGGCGCCATCTCGCTGCCTTTGTGTTAACGAGACCTCTGAAGTCCCAAGCCTTCTTATCCGAGCCCTCCAGGTTGATCGCCTCTTCATATTCTCGGACCTGCAGATGAACATAGGCATTATCCCGGACACCCTCGCCGTGATATTTGGTGATAACATCCCAGGCTTCCTCGCGGCGCCCATGGCTGTAGAGCCATCGAGGTGATTCGGGTATAAACCAAACACCCAATACCACCATACTGGACGAAATCAACTGACACCAAATGGGGATGCGCCACGCGAGCGAACTCTCGAATCTCAGACATCCACGACAAGCACCAGCAGCGGCAATAGCGCCGACGAAGTACTGGCAATTGTACAAACCAGTCAGAACGTCACGGTAGGCAGGATGGCTCATCTCGACAACGTAGGCGGGTGCGGCAGCGGAGGCCAAGGAATATCCCCACCCTGAGATATGTTAACAGTGTCATCCAGAATGGGACAAGGTGATAGACACGTACCAAGGAAGAATCGACTGGCGAGCAATTGATCCATGCTGTTGGCAGTACCGCCGATAATTGTACCCAGGATAACAGCACAGGATCCAGTAAACATACCGCACCGTCGACCCCAAGTATCTAGGAACACTCCGACGAATGGCAGCGCGGAGACACCTCCAATGGTGTACATTCCCTGGATCAAGGAGGCTTTGGCACCGACCAAGCCGGAGCCGAAAGTTTCACGGAACTGCTCTATGGGAAGCAGAGCACCCATCAGGGAGCCATCAAATCCTGAACTAAGTTAGTGGTGAAAACTTTTCATCAGCTATCAATGTGCTTTTTCTCGTACCATTTACGGCTGAGCAAAGGTATGCCACAGTCAAAAATAAATATAGCTTTCTCATCTGAACGCTCCAGGGGTTCGGGGGGTTTGTCCGCCTGGCGATGTCGAGAGCCAGTGAGCCCTGAACAGTTTCAACCTTGACACCCTCCTTGTGCTCCTGATGCATGGCGTCGGTGGCACCTTCTTTCTCAACTAAATCTGGATGTTGATTATCTGTCATGATGAAAAGGTCG
Organism: Penicillium thymicola; assembly: GCA_030142185.1. NCBI lineage: Eukaryota > Fungi > Ascomycota > Eurotiomycetes > Eurotiales > Aspergillaceae > Penicillium > Penicillium thymicola. Next base: position 2,329 of record LACB01000705.1, read on the forward strand.
TGTTCTCCACGCCGGATATGATCTTCGCAAAAATAATGACTCAATTCATGGGGGGAAAGATGGCTGTAGCATGATATTTATTGTCATGACGGGAGTGACTTTTCTCTCCCTTGTCAGCGTCAAGTGGTACGTTTGTGAATGTCTCGGATATCCTTGGCTAAAACGGATTCTGGTCAAATTCCCTGTCCTCCGTTTGTCCAATCATGAGAGGTCTCTCGGGGTCCTCGGTGGGGATACGACCTGCCCCGAACGAGTGACCGAAGCCGATCGCTACCTAGAAAACCGGGGTAACTCGTCCTCTACCGAAAAGGACTCGGCTTCCTCCGCCTACTCCTCGACTAAAAAGGTAATACTCCGCCTTTACTTCCCCAGATTGACGGGTATCTCGGCCCCAATATTGCGGACGTCTCCGTCAAAATGAATTTTGCGGGTTTGCGGGTTTGCAGATGTGGAGTACGAGTCAGTCAAATGCCATGTGATTCCAACCTTTTACTATCTCGGCTATTTACTTGTGCAATATTAGGGAGCAGATGATGCATGCAAACAGACATGCTTTCAGCCTGAGATAGACGCTTTAAGCATTGAATTTAACAAGCGCATTAACTGTAGTGGTAAAAGATACAGGCTATTTTGCCACCACGGTTGCTATTTAGGGCATTGGGAAAGGGGGGCTTAGTGTTGTCTGACAACAGCAATGAAATCAACCTCAGATCACCTGTCAAGACAATTAATTAGTTACAAGGTATAGATTCATTCTGTACAAGAGTTGCCATGCGAAGTCAGAGTCCATTTTTCTCTCACAGTACACTTGAGTAGTTTATCTCCCGATCTTTTCCACTAGTGAAATACTCCTACAAGAAGAACTCCTCTATTTTCAAATTATAACCACGTCACAATTACAAAACTGAAAATTTCCGTTGTATCACAACCCCTGATTTTAAAATGGTTGAGAAATCTACTGACCTAAGTAACGATAACCCAACGGGGGGTCACTGTCGCTTAACCCCTTGATCTCCACCACCTGCTCATCGCCCGGAACAATATCTATAGCGCTGTCGCTGATCTGCACATTCGCCCGCTCCTCAAATACAAGACATTTCACGGGCTTATGTGAGGTGATTACTAGGAGTTGCTTTCCGGCTGAACCTCCTGTCTGTGGTCTCACTTCCAGTCCGCGATCAAAGAAGTCGAGGTACTTGAGTGGCTGTGGCCAGTCAACGTCCCTGGACACAATCTGTCCATCTATCCATAGCCGCGCAGCCAGAACGTGTGGCTCGGGCTCGGCGAGATGGTCAATGATCCCACTTGTGATGTCGGTAGTACCATTGGCTGAAATGGTGACATTCTCAAAGATCACCGGGGCGCTAAGGTCCTTACCAGTCTCCACAGATAAGAATCGTAGCTCGACAGTTCCATGCACCACAGACTGTCGGCTGCTAGCAACCCACACCTGGTAAGGGCTCTGTTTGGCTGGTTCTGCATGCACCACACTCCAGTCGTGGTGTGCGCGTTGTACGCTGACCGTTACGGGCTGCATCACTCGCTTAACTGTGTAGTATGCGGGTTTGGGCTGTAGGAAGTAGTCCACAATTGCCCACGAGATCGTGGGCCAGCAGTCATTTAACTGCCATAGAAGCGCTCCACCACATTTTCGATCATCACCCCATTGGCGGCGCCATCCACGATATCCGAACATCATCGTCTCCGCCTGAATTACCTGTGTGAGGTAGATGTATGTCTAAGTAGAGTGTGAGTAATTCCTTCTTCCTTTATGCTTCAGTTGACCGTGATAAACAACATACCTCTAGATCGGTAGACATGCGTAGGTTCTCCACTAGGTACGTCGCCAATCGCCTCTCGTGGCCGTCGGCCTTGTTATGGAAGTCCATAACTTGGGACTGTGGGTGCTTATCTTTCTCGTTTTCCAGGAAGTACTCGATCGTCGACATATGCGGGAAGCCTATCATCCCAAACTCGCTGTTAAAGCGGCCTCCCATGGTGTCAAAGATCTGATATTTCTCCTGCGTTCCATGCCACACTATAGAGCCGTCAGTCACAATGTTCAATCAGAAATCCTACTGGAATTCACTTCGGGGATTGGATTTGCTGACCATTCCATTGGTGTATATCTCCCACAGTAGGGTCGCTTGAGACTTTTCCATCACCCCATGGACTTCCCGGATGGTAGAAAGTACTGGGGGAGTACTCCGATACCACTTCTGGTAGTAGCTTTTCGTAGATGTAGCGTGCCGGGAAGTCAGACTTTAACCAGCTGTCCGGGTCCTTGTCTTCGTAGTTGTAAGTTAGCCCCTTCTCCTCCTGGACTTGATAATCTTCATTGTTGCCGACGTAGATCACTATTGAAGGACGGTGTCTTAATCGGCGGATGTTGAAGACTGTCTCCTGTCGTACAGACTCTAGTAGCTCAGGCCACACTGGGTAGTTGCCGCAACCGAACATAAAGTCTTGCCATACTAGCACGCCAAGCTCATCGCAAGCGTCATAGAAAGCATCATCTTCGTAGATTCCGCCGCCCCACACTCTGATTCAAATTATTGTTAGCCCGCCCCCTAATAAGGAACTTCTGTTCTAGCATACCTGGTCATCACCTGGCCACCCGCCACCATTAACTCGATCCATTTCCGGTATCGCTCTGCACCGACGCTAGGAAGGAGGTTATCGGCAGGAATCCAGCAGGAACCTCCACAGAAAATATCTGTTCCGTTGATTCGGAAAAAGAATGATTTCCCATGCTTATCCGGCTGCTGAATGACTTCAGCGGACCGAATGCCAAATTTCTTAGACACACTGTGCAGGTCGTTTCCATTGCATAAGAGTGACACTGACACTTCGTACAAGGACTGAGAGCCGTAGCCATGTGGCCACCATAATTCGGGATTGTTGACTTCAAAAGTGGCTTGGGCACTTTTATCATCGCCCACGGGGATATCCTGGCTCGCGATTTTGTGTCCACGTAGAGTCAAATGGAAGCGAGCGATATGGCGTTCCGAACGAACCGCGTCGATTTTCGCAACTGCCGTAACAGTAGCAGTTTTATGGTCAGGAGCGAGGTTTGTCTGCGGCCATAGATCCTCTACTCGTGCAGAGTAGACTTCCAATCGTACCTCACGCCAGATACCAGCTGTCATGATAACTGGTCCCCAATCCCAACCCCAATGGTATTGAGCCTTGCGCACACCCAACCGTGCCGGATCTCCGAAAAGGCCGACCCACTTATGATTCGGGTCTTTTTTGCGTAGCTCGGTCGCTTTGGTCTCGGCACAATCGAACTCGATCTCTAGAACGTTTGTGCTGTTGGGTGACTCCATGGCCTTGGTTATATCCACACGGTAGCCTAGGAACATATTGCTAGACTCGAGGATTGTCTCGCCGTTGAGCTTGACAGAGGCAAAAGTGTCCAGACCATCGAATACCAGCGCGATGGTTGCGCCAGCAGGGGTTTCCGGTCGCTGAAAAACGTGTCGATAGACCCATGCCTTCTTGTTGACCCAGCGCGCCTTGAGCTCATTAAGTCCTAGGTGGGGATCCGCAAGCCTACATAATAAAGAAACGTCAGCCGGTGTCACATTCCAAGGTTGTATGGTGGTAGGGTCCCCAACTTTTCGTTGGCAATTAGATCCTGCTGCACAGTGGAAGGGACTGCTTGTACGGGCATCCATGCATCCACTGTCTCATCGTCTCGGTCCTTGAATGTCCAGTCCGTGGACAGGACTTGCTTGAAAAATGCCATATTTGTAGTTCAAATATGAGATAAGTTTCTTGTTGGTGTTTCACGGCGGATTCAGGTGGGAGCAATGTTTGGGAGGGTGGAATGGGTCAATTTATATCGTCAATGGGCACTTGAACACAACTGGGTCCTTTTCTGCCCAGATCAAACCCTTCAGCTGTAAATTTGTAGAGAAGAAAACATGCTGAACAGCAAATAATCATAGTCTTCTCGATACGATATCTTTAGAGGTTGCGAGACTACCGCTAATACCTCCTACCCCACCTGCAATGTAGATCGGCCGAACATGTCACGCTGTGACCACTTCCGTTCCGTCAATTTGCCTATTTGAGCAGGCAATGGGCGGAAGTCCGATCAAAACAGGTAGTTTCCAAGAGCTCCGCCTTTTGATAGGTTTTATAGCAGTGTCCAGTTCACACCTCTTTACCAAAGTGTAGACCTGTTCCAGTCCTAGCTAGCATTTAAACGTCATTAACTAAATTTAATGACTCAGAAGAATTATGCCTTCGAGATCTTGAAATTGTGCATGAACAGTCCGAAGATTGCTGACTCAACGCATGTTTGCCAAATTGGCAATTTGAGCTTTTTAGTCCTGATATTAAGGACTTCTGCAAACACTAGAAATCCGATTCCACTAACTATTAGATCTTTTTGCAAGTCTAGTCGAGGAAAGTTAGGGATGGCCCTCAAATTGAGCGCAACGTTTTCCTCCGGCCGAATTCCCCCGCCTACAATCGACAACACATATCCAGGGATATTGATTCCGCACTCTCACAGATTGCTCGTTGCACGGCTCCTCCGTTAATTTGTTAACGAGACTAGTAGTAATTTATACCACGACTCTCCTACCGCCCTGATGTCTTCAACAAATCTGAGATCCTTAATGCGATTCCGCACTTCTGAAATGATAGAAGCCCCGATGAACCTTGATTAATTAATATAACAACAAATAACAACAATCAGAACAGCAACAAATGATAGAATTGACATCGTGACTGGTGATCCAAGCTCAAGTTGTTTGACTGTGATAGCAAGATACCAGTGGTTGTAGTCTTTATAAACCTTTACACAAATTGTTAGTCACGTTGGAACAATAGCCTAACGTTGGGGTGTCCAATCAGTCCCAAGGGGAACATGCCATCCCCTGGCCCCTATCCCCGGGTTCTAGTTGATGGGGGTTACGGATTGCAGGGTGACCTCAGTCAGGTAATGAATGTAGTTGGGAGACCACTTTGATTATATATTAATCAAGTTCGTCTGTATTAAGGTATTCAGCTTTCTAGTCCAATTTTACCATGCTAAGCTGCACCTGGTATCTATATATCACCAATACTTCAACATATCTTATAATTACTTATACATAATGTAATGGATGGTATAATGAATTATATCTTATTATGGCATATTGTCATATAGTAGTTCGAGTGGTAGTTACAAGTGTACTAATGATTTTTGAGAACCTAAAGTGTGTATGTTAAAATATATATTTATATACTGGATATATATATCCCATCCCATACAGTCGCTTTTTCTTTACACCATCTACCATTACTCGACTATAATCAAAGCGCCTTCCCTTGAGAACTGATCGCCAAATCCTTCCCAGCTAGACAATGACGTTCACGTCTAAATCATTGGAACTGTCGCCCTTGCGACTTTTGCCGTCAGATCCTTGCAAACCCAGTCTACCCCGGCTGACCTTCTTCAAACTTCTCAATGTATTGAAGAGGAGCACGCACTTCATTATACTCATCATGAATAGTATCTTTATCCCAGCTACTCCATGTGATTCTTGTCAACATATATCAATTGGCTGCTAAACTTGGGTGGGGTGCTAGCTCATAAACACCCTATCCAGCCAAATGTATTTCGAGCCCCAGAGGGTATTATTGAGCCAGTTAGGACTATGGTGTTGATTATAGAATCTAGGTGCATTGGTAAGGATCAATCATTTAAGTTGCTATCCTGGGTATTCTAACAATTTGACTAGATCTGGGAACTACTTGCAGGACCGCCCTTCTGTTATTCAATATCCTCGCAGATTTATCCTACAGCAAAGAGGAGCACTTGGCATCCATTATATCCGTGTTCGGCCCTCCGCCAGAGGATATGCTTAGGTGTGGAAGCCAAAGCTTGCGATATTTCAACGATGATGGTACTTCGCTTGCCAATATGCGAGCGCCTAAAAGTTTGTCTTGCTAATCATTCAAACAGGCCAATTTAAGTTTCCCGATATAATTCCGAAAGAGCTAAGATTTGACAAACTACTTGCGTTCACCGAAGGGGACGAGAAGCAGATGTTGTTGGGTTTTTGTCTCGAGGCCGCTGCAATGGCGGCTAGAGGATTGAGGAACTGCATGAGGAACTCTCTGATCCCTGGCTTCAAGCATGGTTGCAGCTGGAATTGCTCTGTTGAAATTCCCCGTTTTTCTTTCATTGAAATCTTTTAATGCAGGGTCATATATATAAGAGGACACGCATATTGACCTAGAAAACAAATTTAACGTTCTTATGCTACCTCCATATGCAGGTAAGACACTTTTAAGGACAAACTTTGAAACGCTACGGAGGTTATCCATGGATACAAGGGTAGATACCTACAGTAGTATTAGGTAAGGATGTCTATTTGAGTCCACGGGAGGCGGAAGTCCGATCGAAACAGGTAATTCCGAAGAAACTCCGTGCAAGTGTGGAACCTTCTAAAGATGACAATTCGAATAGTACATGTATATATCTAGGTACGGAATATGGAGTACTATTTGACCTAATTTCTTATATCTTTTCCGTATCGCTTAGGTATGTAGACTCGCAAGCATCCTCGAGTCCATCTTTGACTCTCCTCGTTGTCTACTGGTTCAATTGCGAGACCACATCATCTCTTTGAGCTATACTTGGAAGGTTTGAGACTAGTATAGGATCTGAAACTACATATTAATTTTAATAGAAAGATCCGCACACCAAACAAGAAGAAAAATGGGGTGGTGCCCTTAATATTTTCCACGTTCGCAGAGAATGCAAATGAACTCTTCAATTTACTACCAAGCAATTCCTGAAACGAGATGATCATTTCCAATTTTCACACGGGAAGAGAAACAGATGGTACCATTCCTATTGCTCCAGATGTCAAACCACGCATAGCATCCACAAGTGTCGAATCACCATTATAAAAGGAAGCCGCTGCACTCGAAATCATTAAAACTCACAACTCTACCAACCGAACCAACCAGCAAACAACTCATTCTCTGATCTTTTTTTGCAAGATGCAGCTCCTCTCCGTTTTTTCGACTTTGGCTTTCGTGTCTTCGGTCATCGCAGCTGACCGGGGCCACTACACCGTTGCTGGGCTCGGAGCTCGCAAGCAGGAGATCGTGGGTGCCGGTGGTAACACTCGTGACTTGGCTATTTCGATGCTGGAGACGTGAGTTTAATTCTTAAATCTCCATGTCTGATACCATTACTGACCAGTACTAGCGACACCATGACCACCGATTACACTTACGGTATGTCTAAATCTTGGCCAGCGAAACTAGTGGCGCTGCTAACGTTCATACTTTAGGTGATGGAAAGTCCGGTGATGGCACCAACTTCGGCATTTTCAAGCAGAATTGGTACATTCTGAGACACTCTGCATCTCAATTCATGGGCAGTACCGTCGACCAGGTTTCTGATGGTGCTATTCTCAAGTAAGTTCTGGTATGGTTTATAGGCCGGGATATATTTGGCTGATGCTCGATCGGTAGTAAGGATCTGAAGATGGACATCCAAGCTCGTCACGAGGGCGAGGAGAAGTACGGGTATGAGACCTGGTTCAGTGGCCACCGCAATGGAGAATCAGGTATCGACAAGCCGGGCAGCCAGGACATCAAGAGTGAGTTTTATCTGCTATCATCCCCTACTTCACGGACCGCTCGGCTGACTTTGTCGACAGACTACATGGACGGTGTCGCATGGATTCAGGAGCAGCTTGAGAGTGATGAGAAGTACCAGAGCGACGATACTCGCTTCTACGTTAGTGTTGTGGCCATCTAGGGACAACGGTGCAGACCTTGTGGCGGACAGCCAGCTACACATACAGGATAAGGCTTTCCGCTGTATATTGTATACTACAGGATGTGCTTCGCAACCGTGACGCACATCCCTTGGGAACTTGACATTATTTTCATTCATCCACTCGGGCCATATTGTATTTAGACTCCTGTTATCTGAGCATTAAGTTGTGAAGTTTTCGCACGAATACACTCTTTTAACAAAACTTTATTGTTCCTACTGTAGGCCGATATTGGGCTATATATGTTCTCATGTAGCTACGTACATCATGCCTGATTTTGGTGTGGGAAACGGGGCTTCCTGTCCCCTCAGTCGTACTTCAACTTATTTTCTACGGGGCCAATACCAGTGCCTTCAATACCTAACGCCTAGACTAAGTGCGGGCGATGTACCTTTGACTTCGTTGGAAATAGCGGGGGAATGGCGGGGAATATGACAAGTCCCAAGAATTCCCTCCGGTTGGGGAAGTATTCCCCGGCTGTAATGATGTGTTGACCTGGCGATCACCTCCAGATTTTCGTTTTTGCCACCGCCCTTCCCGAATACGCCCAATTCCCCGCAAGTGGTATCCTTGTCAACCCAATGGGGAGCATCATGCACCCCCACTGCCGCGTGGGGAAATGCACCCCCATGGGGAAATAGCCCTTCGCAGTGAAAGGTCACCACAGTGAGCTGAATTGCTGCATTGCAGATTGGCATATGGCTATAAAACACCCAAATTACCTGTGAAGGATCTCCTGTTGACTCCCACCTCTTCTATCCCGATTCCCCATAAGTACCTCCACTATTGTTTGAAATTCCTCACATTAACATTGACAACGAACATGAGCCCGAAGAACGAAGAAGAGCATTCCGAGGATATATCCAAGGATTATGACGAGCAGATAGAGCATGCTGAAGTTGAAGACTATGTGAAGGTTCAGTCCGACCTCAGCGGCATCGAGGCAACAGCTGCCTCCAAGACAGCTTGGTTGATCTCCATTGTCGTTTCCATCGGCGGTCTCTTATTTGGTATGTTGTTCATGTAACCGTCCACAGGTGAGAGGTCATTAGCTAATGGTGTGTTACCTAGGCTACGACACGGGCTATATCTCCGCCGTTCTAGTCACAATCGGATCATCGCTCGGCCATGTCCTTAGCTCGAGTGAACAGGAAATGGTGACATCCCTCACAAGTGGTGGCGCTCTGGTTGGCGCGGTTGGAGCTGGTCTCACTGCCGATCGGTTTGGTCGTCGTTGGCCTATATGGGGCGCCTGCCTGGTCTTCGTGATTGGAACTATCCTCCAGACATCCGCCTTTTCCGTCGGCCAATTTGCAGCTGGAAGATTTGTTGTGGGTCTCGGGGTGGGAAGCGTATCTATGATCGTCCCTCTCTATAGTAAGTCT
>LACB01000706.1:0-11502 GCA_030142185.1 Penicillium thymicola
CACTCCTTTATTGTTTGCTTTATTTGATTGTTTGCTTCGCTTAGCAAGAGGTTGGTGGTTTGCACGGTTTGCAAAGAGGTCTCGCCTATATCAAGGGCTCGCCAGATCTTGCTTCCTTTCTTTCTCTTCTTTCCCCAGCTTTAGTATTTTGAATCTGAGTACTCTCTTGCTTTGCATACCACTGTCTAGCCTATAGACCTGGCTCTTCACACTAATAAGGAACTTATAGAATAGAAGAACGGTAGTTAGCCTTCGAATCTTATTATTCTTAATCTTATTTAAGATCTTAGCAAATTAAAGCTTAATAACGCGCTTAAAACACTAGAGAATAACTAGTAAATCACCTATTAATACCTATAGCTCCTACTTTAGGAGCTAATAGGTAGATTTAGTTCGAGAGGTAGTAATCTCACTAAGATAAAGATATTAGACGGTATAGATATATAGAAACTTCTTAGGATAGTTATTAAGCTATTTATCTTCGATATACTTAATAAAAGGTTAGAATATCGGATCGTTATACTTCTCTTTAAAGTACTCCTACTACTACTCTATATCCTCGGTAGTAGTAGTATATATAACCCGGTTCTAGCGCTTAAGTATCTTCTTCTAACCTTCGTCGACCTTTTTAGTAAGCTCCCTATCTCTTTAAGCCTTTATTTAATATTAAGTACTGGCCTAGGTAGTTAACTATATAACGATCTATATAATCTGCCGCTAATCTACCGCTACTAACCGCCCTATAGAAGTTTTCTAGTAGGAGTTTCCGCCTTCGTGATTGAATAATATTTATATATTTGTTTAGACGAGATAGACCCTATCCTATAAATATATCGAGTTATAGATTCCTTTTATCTTTTTCTTCTCCTTCCTATACTTATTATTCTCGTTAAAATATACTCTTTTTATTAAAGATCTAGCTAGTAATATAATAATAAGTAGTATAACTATATAGATCTCTACTTTAGTAGATCTCGGTTTCGCTTACCCTACTTTCCGTTCCTTAGTATCGTATAGCTAAGCCTCCTAAACCGAATAAAAGAAGACGTAACTAATTAGAATAGTCGGAATAAAGCGATAATATATTTTACTACCGAGCGGCGTATACTACCGAGTAGCGTACCCTACTAAACCGATTAAATTTAAATATATTTATCCTAACTATAACGCAATTAAATTAATTAAACTAACTAAGCGGTCTATCTAGATATATTTCTCTTCTATACCCTAGTAATCTATATACCCTATACCCTCGCTAGCCCTATATACGTGGCTAAATAGCCGATTCTCTAGATATACTGGGGCCGGGAGGAGGTACTTTATTTACTTCTACTAGCTTAGTAATTAATTAAGAAGCTTCTTAAATAGATAGACCTTCTTCGGTAGGTATTTGCCTCCGGGATCTAGCTCTCTTTTACTTCTACTTCTCGTTAGCGGCGCGTAAATCGCCTACTTCCTTCTTAAGAAAGGCGGCGGATTATATAGTGATCTAGTAGGCCTTTAAAACCTAATTTATAGCGGAATTCAATAGGCTTAGTAGGCTTCTTGATCTTATCTGAAGTAAAGCTTTAATTAACGAAGCTTGCTTTTATAATTGGATATAATTTAAAGGCGTTCTAGGGTCCTAATCGCTACCCCGGCTAGGAGGGGGGGTAGGTATTTGAAGCTAGATATTAAGCTTCGAAATAACCCGATTAGGTTTAAACGGTACTAAACCGGCTACTCCGAAGCTATTCTTAATTGCCTCCGATTTAAAATCTTTAATTCAGGCGGAAGGGTAGGCTTTAAGGAAGTTAAGTTTATCGATATAGTTGATCCTATTCCGTATTTTTATCTTAACCGTCCGACTATAAGTACGTTTTAAGACTATAAAACTACCTATATTAAGGGGTTATAAAAGATAGGATAAATACGCCGGTATATAAATCGGTATTACTCTATTTTACTTATAAATTTCATTAAATTCAGGCGTTAAATGACTTCTATAGCCGTTAAGAATCAAAAGCCGATAAACCCTCTTAGTATATAAAGTACTAGGGATAAAGAGCTTTATAAGCTATCGAAGTCTAATTTTATCCGAAGTCTAACTATTAGGACTAACTTTAAACCACTAATTATCCGGAAGGCCGTCGAACTATAATTTAATAAAGACTTTATCTTTAAAAATCATATATAGAGGAAGGGCCTAACCTAAAGTATTTAAATACTTAATAGTAGTTACCTACTCTCGATTTCTAGGTTATAAAAGAGCTCGCCGACTATAGTATTTACTTCTCGTTATTACCTTTATAGTTACCGTTAATCCTATCGTAAAACCCGTCTTATTAAAGTTATAAATATCGTTAGGATCGATTCTAAATTAAAGGATTATCTTTTAAACTAAATCAAACCACCCCCTAATGATTTTAGGGTCATTATATTTCGTACGTTTATAGTTATATCGTTTCGAGAACCGGGAGGAGAGGAGAGGACGTCGTTTAACGAATTTCGTAACCTAATTTTAACCGATTAAAAGAACCGGGGTAGTTCTACGCTTTTAAAGAAGAAGATCGGCTATTTCTCGAACTATAGAAGGCCGGGGGGCTAATCCACGTAGATCTACAGTGGCGTTTCATTAATATTTAAACCCCAGTACTTCCACCACTGACCGCTCTTTTACACCGCCTACCTATTCCTACTAGTATATACCTCCCGTGCGCGCTACGCGTAGTACAGATTATAGAGGCTTTTACCCCCTTTCTATCTATTTTTTCACTTCATAATTGATCTCTATACCTATTCTACCATGCCACGAGGTTCAGAGCTTCCACCGTACGTTCGTGAGCGTATATATGAGCTAAAACGATCAGCAAAATGGGGCGCTAAACGTATTCAAAAATATGCGTATCCTAACATCCCTCTCTCAACCATTCAATATACCCTACGTCAGGAAGCAAAGCGCTCCCATAGGAGATCAATTCCTCGGCCTAGCGCCCCCCGAAAGCTTACCGAAGAGGACCGAGATCGTATATACGATGCTATCCAATCCTCTCCTAATATTATACGCGAAGACCTACTTGCTAAGGTTGATTATAAGGTCAAAACAGTCTCAATCTAGCGTCTAACGCACGAGATAGGCCTTCGTAAATAGCGGAAGATGAATCGACTATATCTTATACCTATCCACGCTACTAAACGTCTTAATTAGGCTCTTACCTATCGTTATTTTACCCCTAAGGATTGGAAAAGGGTATTTTGGTCGGACGAGACTATAGTTAAACGTGGTCAAGGTGCCCGGAAGGAGTGGACTTTTATTCCTCTAAAGAATCAACTTCAGAATCGAAATTCCGGGGTCCAAATGACTCTATCAAAGGGAAAGCAGTCAAAATAGATGTTTTGGGCCTGCTTTTTAGGAGCTCTACAAAAGACTGGTCTAATTCCTCTTTACGGAGATCTAGATATAGAGCGGAAGGGTATTACAAAAGAGGTTATCTATACTCTTTACCGTGGTATCCTTCCTATATTACTTACAAATAAGGATGCTATCTTCTAGCATGACAATACGCCTACTTATACTGCGTATATTGTTTAAGAGTTATTACGCGAGATAAATGTGAATGTTATGGATTGGCCTCCGTATTCACCTGATCTCAATCCAATTGAGAACCTCTGGGCGTTATTAAAAGCTGATATCTTAAAGCTAAGACCTTGGTTACGCGATATGCCTAATAACAATGAGACCTGGGCAGAGCTAGTGGATGCAGCGCAGTACGCATGGGAGAATCTAACGGTACACCACTTTGTTAATTTAGCAGAGACTATGCCACACCGTGTAGAAGAGGTGATCAAGTATGAAGGGTGGCATACTAGTTACTAGTCAGTACATATATAGGGGGTTTGAATGTGAAGTTTCCTACCGGCAGAAAATAAGTGGGCCCTCGACCTTCCGATGTACCGGGGTTTAAATATTAATGAAACATGACTGTATAAAGAGAATCTATTTTTTAAGCGATTCATCTTCAATTTCTATTAATTTATATGAATTAGCGCGTATAGTGCTTCGTTCGGTGAGGCCGTTAAGACGGTCGCGTAAAGTTGAACGCGGGAGATTAAAAGCGCGGGCAGCGGCAGTAATATTGCTGATTTCTTACTGTTCAATAGCCTGGATAGCTAATAAAAGCCTACCCTCTTACTCTACTGAATCTTTAGAGGATTGAGAGCGAATTGGTGGTATAGTAGGTGGTTAATGAAGAAGGGGTTGAATTAATTAACGCGTTTTAGGGTGGGGTGGCGACTCGGTGGTTGTGGCGACTCGGTAGTGAAATACGTTAGAGAACTACTTAGTTTATAAATAAACGAAAGTTTTGAGGGACTATACCTCTAGATTATTATATCTATTATCTATTCTTAATAGGCCCTAATAGTATATCTTAATAGATTTCTATTTATTTCCGAAGGATCGCTATAATTATAATATAGTCTTTATAGTTATCGATCGATTAAATAAAAGACCGATCTTAATACTATATTAGAAGGATACTAATATAAAGTAAATAGCTCGAATATTTATTAATAATATAATTCGAGTAACTAGTATCTTAGACTATTATCTCTAACTAAAGAGGGTAGTTTATTTCTAAGTTCTAGACTAAGTTCTATCGGATACTTAGAATTAGGAGAAAGTTATCGACTATTTATTATCCTTAGACTAATAGATAAAGTAAGATCGTAAATTAATATATAGCCTAAAGGCTATAATTATATATTAAGTAGAACTAGGATAATTAGTCGGAGATCTTACTAATAGTAGATTTTATAGTATTAATCCTTTTATAAGATATAACGAAGTAATTACTATTCTTTATTAAATAGGGATATAAACTAGCTATATCTTTTAACTAAAGGGACTAAGGTAATTTAATAGATAATAAATAAGATATAGTATGTATATTACTATAACTTTAAGATATCTAGAAGAAAATAAAGGACTAGATTATAAAGTCCTAGTAATAATAGATATAGTAAGCGAATAAGTACTAAAGAGAGGAAGATTTCGATATTAGTAACTATATTTTTATTATAATAAAAGACTAATAGTTAGATCGTCCGAACTAGAAGCTTTCCTACCTAGCTAGTAGATCTTATAAGATTATTTAGAAGATTAGAAACGCCTATAAGCTTAATCTTCTAGAATCTATAAAGATTTACCTAGTATTTAACCTAAGTAAGCTTCGGAAAGTAATAGTAATAGAGCTATTATATAGATAGTATATAGACCCGCCGCTACTAGTAGTAATTTCTAAAGAAGATAAATAGGAAGTTAATAAGATTCTTAATTTACGCCTTTACTATCGGAAGCTATAGTACCGAGTATAATAGTTAGGTTATAATCTTAATCTATAATAGTATCCTATAGGAAATTTTAAGTATACGCCTTAGAAAATTTAGGATTTCTACGATTAGTATCCGGCTAAACTAGGACCTCCTATACGTTTATAGACTTAGATAAATATAGTAAAGGACGAAGTTTTCCTTAAAGATTATTATAATAATGATAAACCTATATTTAGGGACTAAATACGTTCTTAGTAGGGTTATATAACGATCTAGAGATTCTTATCTACCGTTATTAACCGCTTATATAGTTTTCTACTAAAGGTTTCCGCTTTTAGGGTTGTTATAAGTTTGCATGTCGAATGTTTGTTTGGACGAGACCCACCCCACAATATTTATGGTCCTGTTTTGTAGATTCCTTTCTTCTTTTCTTTTTTACTCTCTGTACTTAATATTCTCGTTAAATGCACTCTTTACTTTGAAGACCTGGCTGGTAACAATTTACATCCCTTTATCCCTTTACTTTTTGCAAATTGATTTGTGATTCTTCTTCTTCTTTTAGATTGCCCTATAACCTCCTAGATGAGGCACCAATCTGCGAATAGCCTTATGATAAGGTATATCGTAACATAATAGTACGCGCAGTAAGAGAAAATAGAGCTGATGTCTCTATTCCTAAAAGTCTAGATAGCTAATAAAAGCCTACCCTCTTACTCTGCTAAATTTGTAGAGGACCAAGGCCGAATTGGTGGTAACTAGTGGGTGGTTGAACTAACTAAGTGCTCAGCTGGCCTACAGACGCGAGGATCCTCCGCCTAACATTTATCACAATCAACACCAATCATTCTACATGCACTATGATTGACTACTACCACAACCAATATATTCAAAGCAAGACCATCCAGTCATTATTGATCCTTGATACCATAAAGATGAACTCAGGACATGTCACCCATCAGATCTTCATCCATCTCAAGTCCAGTCTCCCCCGCTACAATAGGATTGATTTCACTAGAACCTGACCAAACCTGACCCTTATGTAGGCTATCAACGTATTCATCACTTAATCCCAGGTTATTATTGGTTTCCCCAAGATGAATCACCAGTGTCTCCATCAGCCTCATCTCCTGCTTGAGTTGGGACTGTAAGTCCAACTCACGAGAGAGATGAGGTAATGAATGAATGGATGAGAAACGTAGCATGGAAGCCTCAGCATGATCTTTGGTCTCCACCAATGTCGCGTTCAAAGCACTAGACATGACGAGGGATGAAACAGCGGACCCAGTGACTTCTGCACACACAGGGGAGGGAAACACCTGCTTCGAAAGGTCGGCCATTGTTAAAGCTGCAAAGGTCTTCCCAAGCTTGATAACGGTTTGACCGAAAAAAGCACCCACTACCTGGGAAACGAGACCGAGATTATTGTCCTAAAGCGGCGAGATTAGCCCTGAATGTCAAAACGACACAAACTGTGTTAATTAGAGCCACCACATACCGCGCACCAGACCCCTTTGGCAGCATCAATTTCAGCATTAAGTCTCTTCAAATCACCACGTTCAAATGCATGAGCAAGAACGATATAGGGCCTCGCAAGTGATTGGTACAATTTCACCACATGAGGTGTTGTGATGCTTGGAGGCGGACAGAGCTGCTCACGAAAACAGTTAGCCCAAGAAAACAATAGGGAGAGTGCTGTCGGGAGTTTATTTTTTTCTCTTTCAGCGAAGACGAAACTCACTCTGCCTTTTTCGAGTAAGCCTACTAGCACCCATTTTTTGTAAGCTTCCACCATAATCAAGCTCACAGAGCTAGTACCAGGCGTAGAGATGACAATCCCAAGGAAATGAAGTGCATTGCGCCACTTCTTCAACGCCATGTACACCATACCACCATAAAGGAAGTACTGCAAGTAGTCTCGATATGATAGCTTGGATGAAACCGCAGAAGCTTCGGTCATAAAGGATACACCTAAGCCGTTATCTGCGCAGAGCACAGAGGAGTCTGAAGAGGGACGCCCCCGCGAAATTGGGAAATGACAGATCTGCTTATTCAAGACAGGCAATGCACAAGAATATGCTCTGGCCTGGAGGCAAAGCCGGACAAGCAAAAGGTGACTCGAAGTGAAAACGGCACATGATGGGTCAAGACGAAGCATAGCGTCCTTAACCAGCGTAGCACCTAGTAGTGGCTGTAGTATGGTTAGGTTAGCAATTGAACCCAAGAAAAGTTGGAAAATAGCTGACTTGCCATTGATGCAGCTTGCGAGGCTTTCCCCACGAGTTCAACAAGAAGGCGCCATTCTCGTCCAGCGTATCTGACTTGAACCCTATCGAAACTGGCCAAAAAATGTGCAGTGCATGTCCATAGCCTACCTGAGGGGCGGAGATCCGCTGAGAGTGAATCGGCATTCAGTTCCTGTGTCTTTTGTATTTGCACTCGGAGCACGAAAAGATATGGGATAGAATCTATCGCTGGGTCAAAACGCTAAAGACAAATGCATATTAGCTGGGAACCCATAGAACTTTTCACACATAAGACTCGATATAAATAAAGCTGCTTACATCAAGAAAAGACTCATCATTGGCAAATGAGTCGAGTGCTTCGGTCGTTTGTAGCCGTCTGAAGTATTCAACTAGGTCGCGGATGCGACGGTCATACTCGTCGCTGGGTAGATGGTTAGAGTGGTGTAAATTTGCCGATGCGGATATAATATCCGAGAGGAGTGTCATCCTGGCGATGTAGCAAAGGAAGAACAAGAGATAATTTGGTGTCAAATGCGCAAAGGTAGTTTTGTTTCAAACCAGTTGGGGGATATCTGGATATCTTGATATCAGGGCTTGCATTACAATGGAGACACTCAAGGTTGGATGAGGTAGGGAAGAGCGGAAGGGGAAGAAAAGAGATTTTGATGAAGTATCTGGTCAAACAAGGCAGGTTGTAGGTATTGCCCACGGGGAGTTGTATGGTAAAAGAAATGTGACGTAGGGTGTGTTATTGTGATGATGGGAGATTGGAGAGACCTCGGGGAGGTGGGTAAATCCGAGCGGGATCGATACCGTGCCCCTCCACACTTTTTGACTCAACTTAGATTTTCCTTCCTTTCTTAATCTCTAAGTCTTCACGACTATCACTTCTTTTCCCGCACTTACTGTTCAATCCTTATATGAGCAGAGATTATTTGACATCATGCCATTGACCGAATCTACAGCAGTTGATGCTGCCCAGAGCGCATCACTTGCCTCTCGTCGTCTTGCCACTTTAAACAATGACGATCGAAATAAAGCTTTGACGTTGCTCCATGATGCATTGGCAATGAACGAAAAAGAGATCCTTGAAGCCAATGCTAGGGATGTGGAAAGTGCTACTATTGCGGCCGAGAGCGGGAATTTGAGTCATAGCGTGCTCAAGAGACTTGACCTGTCGCGGCCTGGAAAATACAAGGACATGCTTGATGGAATCTTGAGTGTGCGAGATTTGGATGACCCTAGTGAGTGCATTTTCTGATCTTTGAGCTTCACAGAGATAGAGCTTAACATAATACAATCATAGTTGGGAAAGTGACACTCCGAACCCTCCTTGACGATGGGTTGACACTCGAAAGAGTCAGCTGCCCTATCGGTGTGCTGCTGATTATATTCGAGGCCCGTCCAGAGGTAATAGCAAACATCGCTGCATTGGCTATCAAGTCAGGTAATGCTGCTATTCTGAAAGGTAACACGCACGCCCTTATGAAGGTTTCATGATATTGTTCAATTGACACAAATTTCCAGGTGGGAAGGAATCCATGGAGTCCTTTGCGGCAATCGCAAACGTTGTCTCTAAAGCTATCGCCGAATCTCGGGTGCCAGTGTCATCGATCCAACTGGTCAAGACACGCGATGCGGTGTCTTCTCTCTTGGCTCAGGATTCGCTGATTGACCTGGTCATTCCTCGAGGTTCCAACGAACTTGTTCGTTTCGTGAAAGAGAATACGAAAATCCCTGTGCTTGGACATGCCGATGGCCTTTGTTCTGCTTACATACACGCCGATGCCGATATCGATACCGCAGTGAAAGTGATTGTGGATTCAAAAACGGACTATCCAGCGGCATGCAACTCATTGGAGTCCTTGCTTGTCCATGAGGATACCCTTGAATCTGTGTTCCCGGCGGTAGCTGCTGCTCTCCTAGAGAAAGGCGTGACTCTTCGTTGTGATCCTGATTCAAAATCTGCATTGACAAAGACATTGCCAGCCGAAAAATCAGCGCAAGTACAAACGGCCACCGAATCCGACTATAACACCGAGTTTTTGGACCTTGTGTTGGCAGTGAAAACAATTCCCTCGACCGACCCTCCGACCACGGCTGTGGAGGCTGCCATTGCCCATA
Organism: Penicillium thymicola; assembly: GCA_030142185.1. Taxonomy (NCBI): domain Eukaryota; kingdom Fungi; phylum Ascomycota; class Eurotiomycetes; order Eurotiales; family Aspergillaceae; genus Penicillium; species Penicillium thymicola. The sequence goes on from LACB01000706.1 coordinate 9,681, forward strand.
TAAACATGCTTTCCTCCAAGCATACTGAGCTCATTTTGACCCAGTCAAAAGAAGCGGCGGATATGTTCATGAGCGGAATTGACAGCGCGGGTGTTTTCTGGAATGCATCTACTAGGTTTGCCGACGGCATGCGGTTTGGATTTGGTACCGAAGTTGGCATCAGCACCAACAAGATTCATTCCCGAGGACCGGTCGGACTGGAGGGCTTGACGATCTACAAGTACTTGATCCGGGGAAATGGTCATGGGGCAGCGGACTATGGTGAAGGAGGGAAGAAATATCTCCATACTAATCTACCCATAGGCCAGTGATCGCCTCCAGTGCAACGCATCAATAGAAGGATATCATTTTGAAAAGATTTTTTTTTCTTGCTTTCTTTGAAAAATCCCATAAGAAAAAACTTAGGACAAAGCCTGATTCAATTTTCTTTTGCCCCTTCATTCGTAAATTCTCATTTCCCAGTCCAACCAAAGACATCCCGCCACTTTTAAGTACACAGACTTGAGGTCTCTGGCTAGAACTGGAACGATTCCAGGCACCGAGAACGTCAATGTGGCCAATGCATCTTTCACAATACATACACACCACATCATCCTCGTCAAGTCCCTTAAACCTTGAAACCCTTGGAACGTCTGCGACCACGAGCCCGCTCGAACTTGCGGCCCTTGCTTCCCACGTACGGCTTCTGTTTTGAGTCAGTAAATTTGAATCACACCATCTCATTTGCCAGTCGTAATCACGCACCTTGTCGGTGTGAGGACCGAAGCCGAAGTGCTTCACGGCCTCACGGGCGTTCTTAGGTCCACGCAGGAGGAGAGTGTTGGCACCGGTAGGAGCACGGAGAGCAAGCTGGTCAAGGGTCAAAGTCTCACCACCGGCCTTCTCAATGCGAGCGCGAGCGGTAGCGGTGAAACGGAGGGCAGCAATCGACAGCTTGGGAACGGTCAAAAGGCGGTTGTCATCGGTGACAGTGCCGACAACGACGACGGTCTTGCCCTTCTGCGCCTCGCTGATGTTGGCGACAGCGCGAGAAAGGGAAACCGGGGGGCGGTTGATTCTCGACATGAAGAGACGACGGAGGACGGCCTTGTTGAAGTTGGACTCGGTGCGGCCTATCATACATCCCATATCAGCCTCACGAAAATCCTCATATAATGGTACACCTGTAGAAATTGCGCTGCAAACGAAATTCGGAATCGGGGGGAGTCATACGAGCCAAGAAGCGGTAGAGCTTCACCAGAACCTTCAAGTAGACGTTGTCGCTCTTGGGAGCCTTGCGGTGGCTGCTCCGCACATGGTGGCGGTCCAGGTCGATACCTGCAATTTATGAATTGTCAGTGGAATGGACGGAGAACGAGAGAAAGAAGCAAAGGTTTCGAATGAACGCTGCGAGATGCGATAGTCGAGTCAATGGAGAGGATTTAACATACCCATGGCTGTGTATTGGTCGACTTCCCGGGAAATAGCTTGCTGTCGCACCCGTATGGAAAGTGCAGGAGGTTTTTGATCCTTGACTTTCGGCTGGACAGTGGTGTGTGGGTTTAGCCCTACGCTAGACTTGACTAGGAAAGGCGAGGCACATGACCTGGCTGTAACCACGTGACTCTTTGACTTTCTTGTTCTGATTTGCCACATGGTCACGTGGTGGGTGGGTCTCGGTGCATTTAGCGCTGGAGCAGAGAATTACTCCGTAGACTTCTGCTAACTAACGTATTCGGTAAGCGAGCTGCGCACGCAAGCGAGCTGCGCACCTATTCCAACCTACTAAATTTAAACCCATTTATATCAACCATAACGCCATTAAATTAATTAAACTAACTAG
>LACB01000707.1:0-11443 GCA_030142185.1 Penicillium thymicola
GCTCTTCCGATCTGGGGGGGAGTTAGACAAACCCCTCTCGATGTAATATTCACTAAAAGCCAATAATTATGAGGGCTGGGGTCAAATTGTATACAGGGATCCTTCATTCTTCAGATGTCCTACAACGCTATCCTGCATACTTTCAAAATGACGATGTGCAATGCACAGTCCTCTGCAGCAAGACGATCCTACCCAGGGACCCCCTCAGCCACACTTCCTATAGGCGGAGGTTAATCGCCTCTGTACTCCGCGGGGGATGATGGTATACGCCAAAATGACCCAAAAATCGGCCTTGATTTGTATTACATGTTGTTATTATGTTGTAGAGCCCTAGGGGGGCCTAAGCGGGAGTGGTAGACGATACTAGAAAGATAAGAGGGGACGGAATACGGAATATGGAGCACAATATAATAATATGAAATATGAAATAATAGCCGAAGTGCCATACAACATAAACATACCCCGTCAACCGAACTAAAACCGAAACCCGTTGGAAGTTAAGGAACTCATATATGTATTACACCCCAAAGGGATCTTTCTATTCTTGCATGTCTCAACCACGACTTTATTTGGTTTGGTGACACGGATAAAAACCACGGTTTAGGATGGGTCCTCGATTTGAGATTTTAACCCTGCCGTTTGTATTTTTGTATTTTTGATTTTTGATTATTTTTATTCTATTTTCATTTTCATAATCACTATTTTTTACCATCTTTTCATTTTGGCCCCTGATCCCGTACTACTCTGACTGTTGTTATCTGGATGGCGTATATGTGCATATGAGCCTGGCTAAGTTAGCATATTTGGTATGTGCAATATATATGATATGTCATATCAATATCAATTTGGAAGGAATGCATATGTTGTAGGATAAACAGGCTTATCCTTATTTTGTAATCCCAGCATTCTGGGAACTCGGCTGTCACGCCCTTTTAGTGTGTAATCAATACGAATCGGCCATCCCGTTTGACCCTAAATCGACGGGAAGCCAAAAAATAATGGGATAATCTCCTAATGATATTTTACTTTTGCTTTTTCTTTTTCTTTTTCTTTTTCCATTTTTCTTTTCTTTTCTTTGCTTTTTTTTTTTTTACCTCCCATCGTTAGGATCTGCAAACATGCATGCACGTGTTGTGACCTGACTTCTTGTTGTTTTCTCCTATTGAGTCATACAGGATTAATGGTGATTGGACCTACAGCATATGTCGTTTATCATATTCCAGTTACAGGGGTACAGTTCGTACGACAAAAAGAAATATTCAAAAAAGAAAAGAAAATAGAAAAAAAAAAACCCCCCCGTTCTCACCGCACCAAGGAACCGTCTCTATGGAGCCTTGGTGGGCCCACGGGAGATTGCCCTTTACCAGTTGTCATCTCGCGTGGTTTCATGATTTACTATACATACAGAGGGGGGCACTCGTGAGACCTGAGCAGAAATTCAATAGCTGCATTAGTTAGGCCATATACCCTGGACTTTCAGCTGTAGGATGTATATAGTGAGGTTGCACGGCATATATGTTTGATTACTATGTCTCATTTCTCATTTCCTTCCACACTCCCTTCCTCCACTAGTGGTTTACAGTAAGCACACGGCGCCACACTAGAAGTACCAAAGGTATGTTGTAGTGGGGAGCTTCTAGAAAAAAATGGGAATTTTCCATTGGATTTCCCACTTAGGGTTGTATTATTCATCCACCGGGTTAATTCGAGCAAATAAATCACCAATTAATTCCCTACGTCAGATCAGGTGGATACTCAGCCTCCTGTTCATGGCAGGGATGTTCGATGGGGATTTTTAGGGACTAATTTATGACGGTTGAACGGAAAGGTTGGGGGGAGGGCGGAAGGGCAGACTTTCATTTCTATAAGAATCCTGCTCCGGTAACCTTTTTCCTTCCCCTTCTTCTCTCCATCCACTCAACTCTACTCTACACTATATTCTGCTACATATTACTAGCTCCTTAAGTCTATTCCAGTCTGTTGTCAACCTGAACAACTACTATCAACTCAAACCTTTCCAACTTTCCAACCCTTCAAACCATTCACAATGCCTTCCGTCGGATCTTCTCAGTTCCCTCCATGCCCCGGTCCTCCTCCTAAGGGCCCTCTGCCTCCGCTGCCGAAATAAACAGTCCAGTCTCCTCTCTTCAACGAACATGATGACACCGGCGCATTCTGGTCCACCAGATCCGCCCACGACCTGGACCCTTCAGCATGGATATCACGACTTCGACTTCGACTTCGACCTAGTTTCGACTGTTACCTGCGAACCTTTGTTTTCGATTCGGACCTTCAACACCTAATTTCCACCATGTCCCTGCCCAAACAAAAGGACGCCCTTATTTGAAGTTGGACTTGAGACGGACAACACAAAGAGCATCAGCTCTTCCACCGTCTATTCTCGTCTCTTGGCATTCCAATTCAACGATGCGCCGCTAGCCACAGCTCAATGCGCGTGGTGAAAAAATCTTGTTCCAAGTGGGCCTCGGACATTTCTTTTTAAATTCTCTTTCATTTTCCTTCTTTGTTCCCTCGCTCTTCAGCAACCTTACTCTCCTCGCCATGGGACCTAGCGCCGGCGCTACTATCCTCTCGACGTGCATTAATTGCCTTTCTACTTCTTACTCTTTGTCTCGTTTCACGTCGGGCACTATTGCACACGTCCCCCGTCTTCTGCGGGGGTTCGTTTCAACTTTTCGATCTTGACCCATCTGTGACGCGCAGATGTGGAGAAGGGTGCAGCTGCTCAGCCGCTGCACATTAATTGGACAAAATCCGAATTTGTCTACAAGCCCTTGTCTGGGTACCTAGGATGAACTGGGGTTGCCTTCCGATCGTCCCGTCATTGACTTGGGCACACAGTGCCTTTTTTTCTTTCTTTTCTTTTTTCTCTTGTCTGCGCTGTGACCTGCCATACTGGCTTGTTCGCATGATTTTTTAATTCTCTTTTTTTTTCGATTTCCTTTTCTCTTTCTCCTGTTTTTCGTTTCTCCTGCATCTGGCCGAATCTGAATCGACATGTACCATAGACTTAGTATACCCAACAGAGCAATTCATTTTTTATTATTATCTATTTAAAACGTTTCATTTGATTAATTGCTTACGGTCCATGCATATGTCGTGCATAAACAAGACTGGGGACTGCGGGTGACACCCACCTGACCGCCCGTTTCACTAACCAGCCAGCATCCCGCAGAAAATCACTAGCACCGAAGCTAGCAGGGATGTCACGGAGGGCGGATGTCGCGGTAGTCGAATTGACGCATATTTCACCCGCAAATCAACCAGATACGAGCCATTTAGAATCTACACATCCATATGACTCATTGGTCGGTAGTCCAATTTAGTAGACCTGCATATTGTACATGCACTTCTCCCCTCATATCTGAAATAGGACCGATCCGACGCGATCCTTATCGAGCCTCCCATTATGATTTACAGCGCATTTGCCGCATCCAGGTCAATGCATGTCTGCGTGGTTTCTAGGGCTGTATACTGCACATCTCATGTTGCCGCACCGCCCGGATTGATTGGGTATTCCATATCGCACCCGACCCTAACCTAGCGTTAAATCACACCATACTATCCAAAACGATTATATGCACCTATACGTACCAGATTTCCCTAGCGTGTGGGGCTTTCCTATTTGGTCTGCCGCCGCTTTTATGAGGGTGCTTAGGCTCAGGCTCACTGAGTAAATGTCCGCACGGACTCAGACCTCGGGATCAGTGATCATGCTCAGTTCAGTCACGTGTAGAATGACTGATGCTCAGTGAGTGCTCAGTGAGCCTAATTACTCAGTGATACTCAGTGTCCAATCAGTGAGTATCACTAATACTAGGGTCGTCTATAGTTACTATAATAGTTAGTTCGTTGATAGTATTGCTACTGCCCTCAATTTTTAGAGCACTACATCTTATTAAGGATATAGGTTATAACGAAAGAGGGAGTGGGGAACCCTATCTGTTTTATGATGCTGCTTCTATTTCTATCTTTCTTCTAATTTAGAGCGGCTCGAGCTTAAGATCTTAGATATAAAAGCAAACCGTATAGAAGTATTAGTATGTAATAATTAGCATATCTTCTAAAGTGTCAAGGTAAGACGTTTGGCATCTGTGAATGATTCGACTGTGAATGTAATGGGAGCCTGCTCTGTGGTGTTTGTGTTGTAGGCCATGGCTGAAGGGCGCCTGGTTATTGTAAAGCAAATAGAGCAATTAGGGTGGGGATTGGTGGATGGGCCAACGACGAAAGTTATATCCCCGAGGGTATTGGCGGACTGATGAAAAAATTCTGACCACACAATGAAATATGCGTGGGAGAATAAGGGAAGTCATCGAGGCCTTTATACGGAGCCATTCTCCCATGCATCAATCGGTGTGACTAAAGGTAACTACATAGTCAAAACACGGTGTGATTAAAGGTAGTCAAAACATAGGTTATGTGCCACACGCTAACTAGGTGCCCGTTGATGTCTTTAGGTGTGCTTCAAGGCATTATAAGGTCGTGACCGACATACCCTATCAATAATACCAATAATACAACCACCATACACATGTGAATCTTCAAGTTCGCTTCGCATATGTACATCTAGCGAATAGAATGATGAATAGAATGATGAATAGAATGAAGATCAAATCGTAGATTCAGCTTTCTAAGCTCGACAGAGTCAGACTGCAGTATTGCGATACCTACGCACTTGCACTAAGTCCTCAGCGGTAAATCACATCAGTCAGAACGCTATAGATGGAAAGGGAAAGATATAGTTATGCATAGTTATATACAACATTAGTAGTATGCCTAGGAGTATTATCGTATATAACAATCGGATCTTACTCCCTTCTTAGACGGAAGAAGCCTTCTATCACAAAACGTATAATATAGGATTCACTATACAGGTATTCAAATTCAATTCAAATTTAATTTACTTTAGAAGTCCTTATAAATCTGAATTGAACTTGAATTGAATTATACTGAGAGTAGTTGAAGAATAGTTGAAGAGGGAAGAATTCAAGATCATAGCTATACATGTTCAATACAATACGCTAAATTCAATTAGTTAGGGTGAATCTTCATAAGCTAGACTGTGTACACCCAACACGGCAGGTTGAAGGTTCACCAGTCTACTCCGTAGATATAGCGGCAACATCCCTAGCGTGTATATAATTAGCTCGTAATATGAGCGGTTAAACGCTAAACTGCCCAGAGGAGAAATAAGGAAGGAAGATACGAGTTTGGTCCCGTCCGAGCGCTTCGGGGTTTGCTAGCCATATTAGTACGTTTAGTACGTGCCCTATGGAGTAACCATAGGTACTAGAAACAAATAAAAAAGCACACTCCGCTCAACTTCAAGCTCCGTGAGATTGTGAGTATTTCTAGGTACAATAGCTGCGCCTAGAAATGCATACAACATACGGGCGTGCGGGGATCCTCGGTGGCCGTTGGCCCGTCACTTGACTGATACAGTTGCATGTTGTCGTCATTGAAGAAATTCCCCGACAATCTGTGTCCAATCGATCTCGCAGATAGTCTTCCAAGGTTCCTCCCCCCACCTCTACCCCTCAACTTAGGAACCCGATACACTTCGTCTATCCGTGGTTATCCATGGCTCTTCCTTGCATTGTATGAGATTGACTTTTTTTTAAATTTATTTTCATTCCAATTATTAAACTTGGAAGTAAGCTAGGCTATTTTAGTAAGGTCAAGTGACCTAAGTAAGCTTTTGGCCCCAGCGCTCTCGGATCTTGCCCTGACAATCTCCATATTTCACCAAATCAATGAATCATGGAGTTTTGACCTCAATATGTCTCAGGCCCCAGGGAATGTCTGTGCTCATGAAAATTAACCTTGGAATCTTCCAAGGCACTGGTTGGCAGGGTTGAGGCTGTCATCCTTGGCTTGTATAGCCACGTGCGCTAAATGAGGTCATTCGCTGGGTATATCACTCTAATCGGAGATATAGAGTAATCAGAACCTCGTGATGTACCTAAGTACTCCGTATATGGCCAAGGATTATGTCTTGGGCAGAGATGGACCTTCTGAGAAATAGCGGTATACAACAGATGCGTTGGGCGCCATTGCTGGTTCTCAGCTCTCTAGGATGCGCTACGAGGGGCGGTCAATATTGAGGCTCTTCGTGTTCTAGATGCCCTACGTCGTATGACTGACGCCCGCATAGCTTTGACGTCAATACTTTTTGCCCAGGCTGAGTGCTGATGCCCTGAGTACTCCGTACTGGGCCGAGTATACTTTGGGCCAAAGTGGAAGATGTATCCGATTCGTTCCCACGAGAAACCCATACAACCCTGGAACATAAGCTTGAGCGTTTGAAATGTATCCAAGACGGGATATCGTTAGCTAATTGTTGATAATTTAGGTGGAATGAAATGGCACTGCCTAGCTCGTAATTCAAGCCACATCTTGGGGGTGGGGGTGTTTGCTGATTTCCAAGAAACTTGGGGTCCAGCGCGACACCTTTTCGGGGTCCTGTTTATTTCTATTTTGACTCGGGGGTGTTGAAGATAGTATTTGGCCGTAAAAAGTACATGTAGCTATACATCGTAGTTAACTCGTGCATATCTAAACGAGAACAAACCATTTTGGAGAATAGAAAGTAATTTATATTGTATTTTGCGAGAAACCTATCATGTACAAACCATATACAACTTGATTGATACATATGAATAAACATTGCATTTTGTAGTCAGGAGAAGCCAAATATCTCCAGGGCTTACATCAAGAAACCGAGGATAAACACACGTGATTCGGCCGCCCAAATCAATCACGGCCGTCCCTTCTCCTCCAAGCGCAAAGCCACCATGGTTCTACAACTGCATGTATGGGGCCCCGCCTTTTCCCTGCCCTCAATTGACGCACAATGCCTTGCTGCAATTGCATACTGTTCCGAAGTTCTCCCTAAAGACTCGTGGGAGCTAATCGCGAGCAGTGATCCTTCCGTGTCTCCAACAGGTCAGTGACGTGACCGGAAAAAAAAAAAAAAAAGCTTCACCAGAATCAGATAGCTAACAAGTCATTTACGAATAGGTGAGCTCCCCGCTCTCCAGAATGGCTCTGTCTGGGTGAGCCGGTTCCGCAATATCGTGGATTACCTCCGCCAATACTCGGAGGGAGCATGGAACCTGGATCAAAACCTAGACGACGTGCAAAAAGCCGATAGCGTTGCGTACGAACCCCATACCCCTACAACGGCGCGACAAACACAAAATACTAACAATCAGCTCTCCCTCCAGCTTCTCCACCTTCATCGAATCCCGCGGCCAATCCCTCATCGACCTCTACCTCTACGTAACCAGCCAGAACTACTACGCCAACACATCCCCAGCCTACGGATCTCTCCTCCAATGGCCAAACCAATGGATTCTCCCACCAAAGCTCCACGCCGCTGCCAAAACCCGCACCGAACACCTCGGCCTATCCTCGCTAGACCTACAAGCAATGGAAGACCAGCGCAAACGCGAGCACTCCGCCGCCGTAGCATCCGGCCAAATCCCTAGCAACCTGATCCAGCAGCCCCGTGAAACAGTCTCCAAACTCCTCGGCCGCACAGCGCAAACCAACCAATTCCGCCTGGAAGCCCTAACAGCCGACTTCTTCGAGCCACTCGAAGCAATGCTCGCCCGCAGCAAGACCTGTCTACTCCCTGCCGACGACAACAACAACCCTTCAACGCTGGACTGCGTCGCGCTGGGCCACCTGTCGCTAGCACTCGTACCGGAGCTAGCCTTCCCCTGGCTGCGCGATGCCATACGCTCCAAGGCTCCTCTGCTGGCGGCGTACACGGAGCGCATGCGTAGTCGCTGTTTCAGCGACGCCTCCGTCGAGACTAAGCACGCTTTTCAGCCCACAGTGCCAGCTGCCCTGCCATGGCGCGCACCGGAGCGCATCTCCGTCGCCGCTATCGGGACTACACTCCTCGGCACATTGGCGGATAACACGCCGTTCTTGCGCGAGGTGCGCCAGAATAGGCGGTTGAAGCAGGCCGTTGAGGCTGACTCGGCGTTTAGCTCGGTGGAGAAGCAGGTCCTGTCTTCGTATGCGGATTCTAGTAACAAGGACATGTTGCTTTCTATTGCGACTGCTGTGGCGGGGACGGCTGCTCTCGTTGGGTATATGGTGCATGTGGGTTTACTTTCTTTTTCGACTGGGGGTGTCGAGGAAGAAGAGCAATCCGAGGAAGATGCGGGTGTGCTGCAGATTGATCCTGGGTCTGCTTCTGACTTCCTCGGCGCCTTCTAAGCCTTGAAAGAGGTCATTGCGTCTGGTTCCGTGGATATTACGGGGTCGGTGTTTTGTTTTACTATTTTGGGTGAAAGCGAAGACTGTACGATAGCATTGCGTTTTTGTCCTTTGTACTTGTGTGTTGACGTTCCCATGGTTCCTCGCCACGGTCAAAATTCAGGTCTTTGATCTGGTCCTCTACTTGAAATATCTCCTTTGTTAGCTTCATAATCGAACTCGAGAAAGAATCTACGGTTTCTTTGCTGGCGACGATAATTAGTTGAATGCTCAAAGAAAACCCCTGGAAGCACCCATCTTTGGTAGATATCACTGCATGTATCCTGGCATTCCTCCGAAACCTAATGTGAACTTGACATCTCGTATATGCGACCACTGAAATTTTACCTGCCCAAATGGTGTCATAGTTGTGACTTGCGCATTAAAGCTTCGGGGTTGACCTGTCTAGAAGGTCCAAAATTTAGACCCATCGGTCAATATGCCAAACCCCATGACGGAAACACACATAGGATGGTTTTTAGTTTGGCATCATGCAAGACATACAATATAACCGAAGGATCATATGCATATCACCTTTGAGTAGGTGAGACTCGGTAATAGATAAGGGTTCGTTTCAAGTTTATGACTGGCGAACAGGAGTCGGCACTAATGGTCCTGTGAGATCGAATAGACAGGGAATAATGGATGAAACATTGGGATGATATATTTAGAAATCCATACGTATCGGCGCTTAATGATAGATACAATAAGGTTATGTATACACAGTAACTAGTCTTAAGATGAAAATAAAAAGGAAACGATATCAACTCTCAAATCAGATGGTTCAGATGGTATATGTACAGAGAAAAAGATAAAAGTAGGCAAATCATGACAAAGATATGTATGAACCCTTCAACAGCAAAAAAAGGGTAGCTGTCGAAGAGCCGCTCGAAGATGGACGTATGTGTGGCCAGGATGGTTGCTGGGGCAAGCGACCTGCGCACGCACACACCAAATCAGGGGAAGATACAAAGACACCTTCAGCGTTGAACCATTTGCGCAAGAAAGACAAAATCTCAGTAGAGACGAGAAGATTGCTGGAAATGGGAGGGAAAAAAAAAAAAGGACGGCGTGGCCATTTAAGAGGACCAGCCAAGGTTGACAACGAGACGGACAGGGCCAGCGGACTGGGCAATAGCCTTGTCGGGCTTACCCTGGTCGGCGGAGGTGTAGGCGCTGACAACGCTGGTGGCGCCCTGGGAGATGGAGGAGCACTTCTCGCCCTCGTGGTTGCAGATCTGCATACCGGCAATGTGCATGTCGGCGAGCTGTGCGATGATGCAGGAAACGTCCCAGCCGGAGAAGCCGTCGTTCTGGGAGTTGCTCATGTCGAACTCACCCCAGGTGGACGCGTACTCACCGACGAAGTTGGTAGGAAGACCTTCACCCTCGGAGGCACCCCAACCACCCTGGGAGTCGTCATCGATGGCAACGAAGATGCTGTGGCCGGGCTCAACGGTGAAGCTCAGAGCCTTGTTGGGGCTCCAGAAACCGTTCAGACCACCGCTGGGACCGTACGAGTTCCACATGACGACGGTCCAGGCCTTGGAGTTGTCGTTCTCGAAGCGGATAACGTGCTTGTACTCGCTAGCGGCGTCCTCTTCGACACGGATCATGTTGCTACCCCAGGGGCTGCCGACATTACCGATGTAGTCCCAGTCGAGGGTGCCAACGCGCTTGCTGGCAGTGGAAGAACCGAATCCGGTGGTGGAGTACTTGCCGTCGGAGGGGTAGTTGGCCCAGTTACTGGAACCAGAAGAGCTGGAGCTGGAGGAGCTAGAGGGAACGGGGGTGGCGCTGACGGATGAAATGGCCTCAGCGGAGGTGGTGGCCTCGACGGTGGGAGTGGGAGCGGAAGTGGGAGTAGCGGTAGACTCGGCGACCTCGGAGGAAGAATCAGAGCCGCCGAACCAGTTGTTGATCCAGGAGACGAGCTTGCCATCGATGACAGCGGAAACCTTATCACCACGCTTCTCAACATCGGCAACCTGAGCGGGAGCAGGCACGATGGGCTCGACGACATTGACGCCTCTGGGGTGGGCGTGACGGCGGTCGTGGCCGTGAAGACGAGCGACAGCCGACCCAGCGGTCAGCGCCGTCATCAACAGCATAGAGTTGGAGAAATGCATTTTGGGGAATTGAACTATTGAACTTGAAAAGGAGTGACTTGAGCGAAAGCTCTAGAGAAGAAAATTCAATTCAAATGAATGTGTGTGTGAGAGATGAAAAGAGAAGAAGAGAAGAAAGTGGACTAGGGGGGGACTATTAGTACAATACCAAGTTACACACCAACGGGTCAGGACTGGGCCTGAACCCAAAAGAACAAAAAGGGCTCCACCAGGGCAGAATATCAGGGGCGCTCGATTGATGATTGGCTGGTTCCTGACGGTTCTCGGCCGTGCGCCTTTTTCCTTTTGTTTGATTGGCTGGCTGTCAAGGGCCCAGACTCTATTCTCTTGGTATTATGTACTTGGCTATACTATGCCTCTCATCGCGGCTGTGCAGGTACTCGTTACTTTGGGGATAAGGGGTTCCAAGGATGTTTCTCCTATTCTTCTCTATTATTATGGTCTATTATTATGATTCCTATTATTGGAATTCATATTGTTCTACGAGTTATACCTACGGAGGATGTAGTTGCCTGATGTCAAACACGTGTACGATCGGAATGCTAAATACCTCGATGTGGATGAGATGACTCGACTTTATCACAGCCCAACATCTACAACATATGTTGTATGTTGTATGAGCCTTAATATGATCAATATGACCAACATTTCTGTATAAAATACGTTGTACATTCAAACTTACATATGTATGTTGTAACTTCTATCCCCATCATCCGAAATTCCCCACATACACCAATCGGCGAAGTGCACAGCAAGGATCTAAACTGTCTTACGAATCCCAAGGCAATCTTAAATGGGGACAACTCATCACCACGTCGACGACAACTACGTGGACAATGGTCAACTAACTCTAGATAGTCATGTCCCTACCCAACGCATTTCTGACAGATTACATTATACTCCATGTTACAATTAAATAAGGATTGTCCTCACCGTATCAGTTGTATCCACGGATGTGCACATAGGAAGGCAAATCTCTGCCGTTGATCTGCGGCCAGATCCCCCTCCCCCCCCCCAAC
>LACB01000708.1:0-11439 GCA_030142185.1 Penicillium thymicola
CCGGAGGATTTCGTAGATGATCTCGACATCGGATGGGTGCCTCAAGCTCCGCTTAGTGTCGCCAGCAACATCCTTAAGCTTCTTGGCAGTAATGCCGTAAGAACCAAGTTTGCGGATAATGTGAAGCAAGAGCTCAATGCGGCCTGTTGAAAATAAAGTAAGTAGGTAGGTCAACAATCAAGGCCGTAGGGAACTCATACACTCTTTTCTCAAGTGGTCAGGCTCCTTGTGCATAACACCGGGGGGCCACCACTCTGGCTTGGTGTTTTCTGGGTCACCAGTAGTGCCGGGGTCGGATCCTGGTGGTTTGCCACCGTTGTAAGGGTGTCGGACCTGCTTCCGAGGCTCGATGAATTTGATGAATGCCTTGGCAACCATACGGCAGTTCAATTGTTGAAAGTGCTTTTTTAATGCATCCTCATAATAGGCGATAACCTTTTCGGTGTCTCCAATGCGAAGAGGAACCATTTCGATAGACCCGCTATGGAGATCCTTGCTATCAGTGTCCTGCTCATTCAGGCGGTCGTTGACGGAAGAACCAGGAGGGTTGCCTTTGCGACGTTTGACACGATAAGGGGATATGTCGATTGTCTCTATATATTGGTATTAGCATATATACATTGGCTTTGGGTCTAGAATTTTGACACACGGCGAATTGGGGCATGGTAGCCGATACGCTCACCCAGAATCTCGAGAAAGTTCTGGCGGACTTCTGGGGTGAACAAAGTGGAGTTTTGCCCTCGAACAGAAGATGATTCAACAATCCCAAGCTTACGATCACAATCAAGGTAAATCATGGCAAAATGGGCGTAAGGAGGACGGAATGATGAGCGGGAGTTGGTCATTACTGGCTAAACCGGATGTCAGCAAGAAGGATTCCAGACCTATCCACGGAGGAAAATATACAGCAACATCGCCCAATATTAGGGGACTTTCGTGAGGAGAGGCAGATCTCTTCATGGCTGCGCTTGTTAATTTATTGTAAACCCTTGTGGCGGTTATAGCAATTTATAGCTCTGGGAACGCAGCCGTATCGAGAAATGCTGTTTCACCTCCAGCGAGAGAGAGAGTTTTATCTCTATAGGTAGTGTTGCTTGAGATGGGGTTGCGATTCTTGCAAAGAAGTCGCTACTAATGCTGTGGAGTTGCAGTCAGCTAACTACTAAGTATCTTTGATAGCACCAGTCCGTCCCTGAGAGAGGGTGTTCACTAACACCCAACGGCGAAAAGGCCGGTACAGGAACGGGTAGGACAAACACTAGCATTTCGACAACTAGAATCCAAACATGTTCGCGACAGAACTAGAAGAATATTGGCCGGATATACTCACACAGTTCTAGTTGAGAGTGGGGTGTCTCAATGGGGATGGGATGCTGATAAATGCAGCATAGTACCTGTTCGTAACCGAAATGTAGAGACAATAGAGAGCCACCACTTTTTGTGTTTTCAAGTAAACGGAAGATAATACTTGGAATTGGGGCAGATGAGGATGAAATATTTTGCAGGAATCAAGTGCGATGGCCTTATTTATATAAATGAGGTTGAGGGTGTAGAAAAACCAAAGAAAATAAGAAGTGGATATGCAACCCTTTGCAGTATAAGAATTTAATGTTGAACGACAAAAGGACAATTTCAATAAAAGCAGCACCATCAATTCAGCATAGGTGATCCTAAGTTAGAATCCATCCTTGATCGTATACATGCAGCAAGATTGACGCATTTTAAAAAGCACATGCAGTGCAGTAGCTTAGACTTGGGGACTTGATCCAGGATCCCTGTTCCATTATTTGTGGATCGCAGGTAAATGTATACCGTTCCTTTTCGTGTTCTTGATCTTCGGATCTCAGCACAAAGTGCCCCGGCACTAGGACTCCAAGTAAATGAATACACATTTCCCCACCCTCGCGGGCCTATGAAACTAGACAGATTAGGAAAATTAGGAAAAGGTCCAAGTGTGATTCTCCAGCAATTTCTCGACCCACTTATTGACTCCCCGACTCATTTCTAGTATTCACTTCTCTGGGAACCATTGGGAGATACTGGGAAACACCAGGTACGCGGCACAGCAAAATGCATCCTGGGAGCTTTGGTATTGCCCATCCACAAACTATCTACGCTACCATTCGCCTTGCTATCCCTGTTCCTCCACTTTACCATCCACTTTACCAGCCATTGCACTTTTTTCTAAATCACTCGTTTTACGACCTACTTGTCAATTCTCCAGTCCCTCCATTCTCTCCATTGAGTCCGAAAGTGAGTTGGGAAGTGAATCGAGGAGTGACTCAAATTTGGCGAGGAGGGATATTGTTCATTATTGTTTATGTACCGAGAAGGGAGGCGCAACGGAATGAGGGGAAACAAAGACGGCTGTTGATAATGGCCAATTTTATGCATGGCCAACTTTGTGATAGGGTGTGACCAAACCGCGCTAATACGGGTCTCTCATGTAATGCGGCTACCTGCACATTCGAACGGCCCCCAGAAAGTAGCCACAGCTGCTCTCAGGAGCTAGCTCATTGACAGGATGTACTCTCTCAACTCACTTCTCGACTCACTTCTCGACTCACTTCTCGACTCACTTCTCGACTCACTTCTCGACTCACTTCTCGACTCACTTCTCAACCCACTTCTTTCCCCATATCGCGGGGCCCAGACTCGCATCCATTATTCCGAGACACTACAATATGTCCACTAGCGGCTCTTGCCAAAAGACCCGATTACTCAATAGTGAGATTGTATAGGGGAAAACCTGCGTGCGTTAAGATACATAAACAAGGCCCGTGCATGTTTTGACCTCACCACTCACAATAGGATTGAGACAGCGAATTGAGGGGACACAACGCGTTGAGAGGTGACAGATAGTTGGACAGAGATAGGAGAACAGGGCGGCGGATATACTTAAAGACATCTTATTGGTCAATGCTAGCTGTCTTACACACTCAACGAGGAATACTTTAATACCTCTTTCGGTGGTATTATTTGTATTCTGAAGGGCTCTGCCGTGATCAGCTATAGGGCCCTGATGAGTTTTATGCAATATTACTAGAGCCCTCCCTACCACTGTACTCCTCTCAGTGTGCTGAAATATATAGAGTTGGCTTGGACTGGGCCCCTGGGCCCACCTTCGATCATTAGCAAGGAAATTCATGTTTGAATACTGAAATGCAGCAGTTCCGTTCAAACTAGCTAAACACCATTTTTGCCGAGCTTTATCTATCATATTCTGGTTTGATTGGCTACAAAAGTAGATGTAGGGCTCAGACTCATGAAACACCTACTTTCCAACTGTTTATCAGAGCCTATGATCACGTCCATGTCTCTTTATGCTACGATCCCGGGCGGTCTTAGCTACGCTAGTATACGATATACCACCGCATTTGCTTGTGATATCGTGGAGCTAGGTCCGTAGAAATAGAGGGCCGTGCGAGCAATAAACTATATAAGGCAGGCACTTAAATGGGATGAGACTGTATAAGAGCATCATTTTACACCATTCCAGTGACTACTCTGGGGCTTTTGTGGTCTTTTTTTCATCATTTTCATTCAATACCTCCGTGCCTCAAGTCGTTCCAATATGTGTAGCTATACGACAGCCACAATAACCTACCGTCTGTGTACCCGTGCCAACAAACACACGGTCGAGAAACGCTATTACAAAAAATGCGATAAGGCAAAGAAAACAGGAGTCTACTGCCAGGATGCTCGCTATGACCCAAATCTTGGGGTCTTCGGAAGTAGTACTCGTGCTGGCGCTTGCCCATACTGCCGCGATTCGGGCGTGTCCACAGGCACTATGAATTATGAGTCGGTAGGTCTTACTTCATGATACTTAACAGGGAAATTATTGACAAAAACAGCACTCTATCGATTAGATAGCCGAGTACATTAGGCAACATTGGGAACGAGCTCTGAGGGTGCAGATGTGGTTGGAAACTGGTCCCGGACTTCAAACTGGTACCAGAGATCAAGGTAGTCTATTTGTCCCCAGATTAGGCATGCACAGTCAAAGGAACGGTTTGGCTTGGTTTCCTCAAGCTTTGTCTTCTCATTGTTCTTTCGGTATTTGAGAAATCTGTCAGAAAACAGCATGTTACATCGATTACCTGTCTTTTTTCCGGCAAAACATGTCACATTTTCATTGTGAATTTACCAGTACGCTCGCTATACATTTGATGTCCTTTAAAATGCAATACATTTGTCCGGTCTTGTGTTTCACGGGTATATTACACCACCCATTATGATTACGTAATACTATGGATCTATTTATACTGTCACTCGCGTAAATAGTATCTTGACTCCCAATTCATCTTTTGGCAGGGTTTGAAACTGGAATCTGGCCCATCTTGGCGAGGTCTGCTAGCAAGTTGTGATACCTCATCCTGGCACGTGACCCTAGTTATCCCTTGGTTTCATTTCGGCCGTCAGCAACCAACCATTCTCTCTTCCCTTGGAACTTCCGCCTCAAAAACCAGCAACTTTTCCTACAAATGGATTCATCACCCAGCTTTAGCCGAGCTAATTCCTTCATTGCGGCTGGTACAGTCTCGGTAATCTATGCCGTTGACCACAATAATGTCATCAAACTCCGTCCCACATCAGGGGAATTCGAACAACAAGCTTACGATATTGAAATTCGCTCTTATGAACGACTTGGGCACCATGAACGCATCGCACCTTGCGAGGTGACCGAGGAAGGTCTCATACTGGAACGTGGAACTTGTCTTCGCGGCATGCTCCAGAGTGTCGGCGAGTCTGCCATTCCTTGGGCCATGAAGCTTCAGTGGGCGCTGGAAGCTGCGGAAGGTCTCGCGTATATCCACAGCAAGGGGGTCATCCATGCAGACGTTGGCTGTCACAACATAATTGTGGATAATGCCAAGCACGTCAAGTTTATTGACTTCGCTGGCTCCGGTATCGACGGTGAAGACCCCTTAGTCTGCTATGAGTGGTGTAGCTTTAAGCCTGGCCTTGGGATCGGCACATGCTCAGATATATTTGCCTTTGGGTCAATGCTGTTCGAGCTTGAAACAGGTTGCGTTCCCTACCATGAGCTGGAAAATTCCCTGGATATGGGAAAGCTAGTGGCGGTTGTTGAGGGATTGTTCTCACGGCATCAATTTCCACCTGTGGATAATCTGGCCTTCGCGTCCGTCATTTCTGGTTGCTGGAATGGCAAATACAGCTCAATTGATGAAGTCCGTCGAGATATTGCATTGCTATGAGAATTGGATTGTTCGGGCGCAAGGCTGAATGAATTGGGCGGTATTGGGTGCTGACTGAAGCTGTTTTATGTATAAGACTGTCAGATAATTTGGTTTCGCAAAACAAGCTATTGATTAGTAAATACAACTGTTTGTCCATCTCGAACTATTGAATTTGACAGTGATACCGCCATCTGCGCCGGCATAGCGCTTAGGGAAGAAAAGGTCGACTTTAGCAAATATATATCAAATTCCCAGATTAGCAAGGGCCATTTCTTTGCCTTGAAGGGGAGGCCGTAAAGTAATTGGTGGTTCAGATAATTCAACAACCAAGTCATTGGAGATTGCAACCTTTCTCAGTTCGAGGTGGGCCAGACCAAAAAAAGGCAAGAGTGACAGCTGAGACTCTAGGGTCAACGTTCGATATTGTCTACATAGGAAGCTATTGGCTGGGTCTTCATGTCCTATATGGAGACCATAAACCATGGTATAGTGAGAACCATGTACATAATTCAATCAATGACTTTTGCCTACACTGAATTATTATTATGCACACTTCCTGATGGCTTGGAGATATTGTACGTTTCATCTCACCAGCTCCTGTTGCGGGTGAAAAGCAAACTCAAATCCTTCTGCCAGCATCACGAACTATTTCCAAGTCCGACAGATATCAGCCCTCTCACAGGCTGAGTTCCTTGAATCTTTTATGGCGGCATCGCTGGCAAAGTGCTGGGAACCGAGCATTTGTAAAACCATTCTTGGGGTAACCCAATACCCTGCTAGTAATTGCCATTCTCCGGCGCAAACAAAGCAATACCATTCTTCATCCCGTCGTTAATTTATATGAATGGATATGAAAGCAGCGTTGCACCCTTAGTGTATGAAAAGAAACGCTCTTTACCAAAAAGACCAGGTGCACCAATCTGCCAGAGGAAGAGGAGCCATCGCTAGCGACAGAGGTCGGAGAAGAGCTATCATGGAGGGAAAGAGAAGGTGTTGCCGACATAGGGGTAACCGATTGATGCCCTACACTGCAAGACTACGATATTATATGATCTGAGGTCTCTAGGTCACAGACACATTCATATCGCCATGACTGCAGCATCGCATAACCCTATCCGATCTGAGCTTTGACCATCTTCAAAAGCGGAATCTATCTGATCGGCCCCACGCAGGAAACCGCTAGGACGCAGCAGCAAGCCTCTAAGCCGGAGAAGCTTAGCGAAACTAAATAAAATATAGTATCTATGCAATATTTCGCCACTAGTATCGCGATGTGTTATAGAGTGCTCTGCATGAACTTTCATTCCAGCATGACATGGATTACTTCTTAATGGTGGGCCAGACACGAGCGCTCGGTAGGTCAAGGGCCACGCCCCACAAATTAAAAAGAGGAATCAGACGATTGGACGTCAATGAGTATTGGGCACGGATGTTGTAACCGGAACGGAAAGTATCGCCATGGTGGACTGACCGTCGCAGGAAGAAGCCTCCTAGGAACATCCTGAGATAACTCAACAAGTTTTGGACTGGTAGGATGCTCACTTCTCGACTCACTTCTCGACTCACTTCTCGACTCACTTCTCGACTCACTTCTCGTCTCACTTCAGCGTTGTGATATATGGCTGGTGCAGATCAGGAACTAGGTCGAACCATCGGAAATAGTATCTCAGCAATGTTTACAAGGCACCAAGTTGATTTGAATCAAACTGTAGCCCTCGCATTATATGTATATTTCACCACAGTAGGTTTGATTGACTCTCAGTTTGAATATCGACTAAAGTCGTGCAACGTTTCAAAAGGTTGGCAACCCCGCCCAGTCACGTGATCCAACTCTTGCCCCTCCGTTTTGCCCTTTTAGTTTCTGAGTCAAGGTATCTTGAAGGACCTTATTACCAACGAGCACTGTAGTCTTTGGAACAGCAAGCTCCGTCCCTGATTTCTGTTCTCTTTCAAAGTATTTCCGAGGTCCACGATTTGCTGCCTAAGATCATTCGCTACCCCTCCTGTGACAGCCTCAACGTTGCCTCAGAGCACTCGAGTGACCAACAATGATGCCAAATGAATTTTGCTTGAGGGTAACTTTGGACAAAGTGGAAGATGACGAGATCCTGAAAATAGCCAAAGAGGTCTACAACCCTCTCTATCTACGATATTGTATCCGTTAAAAGATACTAGATACTAACAAATGCGGTATCAGATAGATAGTCACTTTCAAGAATCCCAAATCGAAATCGACACACAATGGAAACCCTATACGACAGCATGGATTGAAAGCCTCCCGAAAGACTGCTTGATCGCCTTCCGCCCACTATCAACGCGGACACACCTCGGATGCATTAGGGTATATCAGGGCGACAACAAACTTTGGGACAACTATAATGAGTCTGGGACATTTGTTGGCAAAATCCCGAGAGACTGTGCTTTTGAGGCGATGTTGGTGGAAATTAAATTTATCAGACTGAAGGAGGTTCAGAATTGAATATCACCGGCAAAATTTGCCGTCCACTTTCTGCCACTGCTTCAGTTCGCGGAATGGATAACACCAGTGATGCGACACGATCCTGTATTGGAATCGTGAGGATAGCTGAGTGCTGGCGAGAGTCCCTTGGCTTTTTGTGCAGTTCATAGAAGATATCCAAGGAACAAGGGGGTACGAGGAAGGCCACTTCAAGTTCGTTCTGGTGTGACATTTCCTCTCTGTCTAAACCTCTGTGGCAATCAATCATGTTGTAAATATTTGGAGAAATTCGTTGAGCTTGAGGTTGGTTAAAGCTGGTTGCATTAAGTTGATATTCAGTAGCTGGTGGGTTTGCGCCGGCGCCCAAGATCTGGCTTATGTCAGGAACTGTCACTTGGGCCAAAGTTAGCAACTCCCTATTCTTAAACCTTTTCTGGATCGCTGCTCTTTTAGTACGTACTGGAATTTGGAGAAGCCACTTCATGAAAAGTGGGTTGCATTTGCGGATTCTCTCCAGCAAAAGATTTTGGGGCTGTATCGAAATGTTTAGCGTTTGGGTCGGAAAGTTTTGTGCGCTGGGGAAACTGAACTTACCAGGCTGTTCGTATGATGCTTCGCTTTCACTCTCCCTTAGTGCGAATGTTGCAGTGCCATTGAAGGGAAAATTATCATTTGAAATGACGTCCGAGGTTTGTGTACCTGACTCACGTGGGTATGCGCGGTTTACAGCCTCTTCAGAAAAGCGAATTGATGAGCAGTTAGTCAAATATCGGAGCCCATGACGAGTCTTCGTGACGAACCTAGTATTATCTTGCTTGTCTCGTCGGTCCCACATATTTCCCTGACAATGGCAACGAATCTCTGCATTATACTTGATGATATGTTGATACTGACGACTTTCCGAAGTAGGAGCGGAAACTTCTCATTCAGCCCATGGTCTTTGATTAGTCGAAAATGGCGATCAGATAACGAAAAGCACGCCAGGAAAAAGAGATCGACATCATTGCTCTGATCTTTTTGCATATACAGAAGCGGCATCAAGGTTTCACTTCCTGGATCTTGTTGAATCGACCGTATGACATTTTTCTTAAACAGTTGCTTTTTTGTCCCACGGTGAAAACTAGTCGCGGAAAGTGATTTCATTTTCAGGTAGTCTTGTTCCATGTGGGTCCGGATCCCTAAGAAGCAATTTGCTTTTTCCAGCATGTCCTTGTACTGATCAAGGTCAAGATCCAGCCCAAACAGAACGGTGTCGTATTCGGGGGGAAAATCCGGGGGGGAGTTCGGTAACATTGTAAGATGGAGAACGAAAAACAGAGTAGTTGAAATAAATCAGCCCAGTAAATGAGTCGAAAAAGGGAGTGGAGAAAGTAAGTAGCAAAGTGAGTCGGAAAGATGTCGGAAAGTGAGTCGAGAGGTGACCAGTTGTGAAGTGAGTCGAGAAAGCAAGTCTGAAAATGAGTCGAGAAGTGAATCGAGAAGTGACTTAAATTTGGCGAGGAGGAATGTTGTTTAATATTATTTACGTACCGAGAAAGAAGGCGCAACGAAATGAGGGGAAGCAAGACGGCTGTTGATATTGGCCAATTGTATGCATGGTCAACCTTGTGATAGGGTGTGACCAAAACGCGCCAATACGGGTCTTTCATGTAAGGCGGCTAACAATTTCGCACGGCCCCCAGCAAGTAGCCACGGCTACTCCCAGGAGCTAGCTCATTAACAGGATGTACTCTCTCAACTCACTTCTCGAACTCACTTCTCGACTCATCTCTCGACTCACTTCTCGATTCCCATGCAAGAAACAACAACCACGCGGCAGGTCAGACTGTCATGAGCTCTAGACCTTTTCAGTACATCATATAATATTGATTGTATCGAAACTTTCCTTTAATCTCCTTCAAAAAGCAAGTCTATCTGATCCGCCTCATGCGGGAATCAATAAAATCGCAGCAATAAAATTGGAGATCCGTAGTCAATGATGACGGCCGCCGTAGCATAAGGAACATTGGTACGATTCAGGGGGTGTATAATCTTGCATATTGATAGCAGCCCGGATACCGCGGATGGTCCAATACTCTACACTGCTGCTTCGACTGAGATCCTGTAAATTCCTTGGTTTTTGTTTCCACCACCAAGGCAATATATCTTATAGCTTGAGATCCCATGGGATATCTCACCGCAGTTTCTTAGTGGTTCCCCGTTAGTCAACTCTCAACCTGCCAGCCAAATAGGTCCTTTTCATAAGAACTAGCAGTCGAAACAACCTGGTCGGAATGGCTACCCAATCCCTGCAGAAGTAAGTTATTCTACGTTGATCACCGCCGATGCAAAATACTAAATGGACAGATTCATGACTTCAAACACAAGGCCTGCAAATGCGCCCCGTATTGGAGTTTTAAAGATGTACGGAGGAGAGGTGAAATATTACCCAGACCTTCGAAAATGCCTGATTTTTCTTGCCAAGATGGATAATGGGGACATCGAGACTGTATATATCGAGCCGCGTGAAATCTTGGAAGGGGCTAAATCGTCGGACCTACGGAAACGAGATCGAACCCGCCAGGCGAAGCACATATTGTCGTCTACAGAGTGGAGTTCCTTGGAAGATCGATATACGAGGAATCAAAATCACGATGTAAACTAGTACCTATCTGGAGGAGAGAGTCGAGCCATTAGAGACTGTCGAGATTGTAACAATTTCAGAGCCATTCATATCAGAACGTAATCCGAAGATCTGGGGGATGGTTTATTTACTGCGTTGTACTTTCACCGCAGTTGTTAGGCGTCGTGTTCCAAGAAATCCAAGAACCTACCTGGAACTGCGAAACTTGCATCTGGTGATGATCAGCGGCGAGACATCAGGCTTGGTGATTGTCGCGTCAAATCAGCTACACACTAGTGCCGACTAGAAACGAGGACATTGCCATTTATGACAGTGGTTGAGATTGCGTTAGTTCCACAGTCGTCCATGCCGGAAATACAGTTCAACCTTTGCAGGGTTCTTCATCGGCATCGCTTCGTCTTCCAATTAGAATACCAAGAATACAAGGCCTCGAATGCAGCTGCGGAATTGAACACGGGGACGATCAGCGGCGAGACCTCGCAGGTATATGACCTTTTTAGTTGTGCTCCTAACATTTTCATGCCAGTGCTTTCTCCAGACATGAGTAGGGAGGACCACTGTAAGCTATTTAAAGAACTACTGGCGCCCTCTCCAGGGCAAGCTGTACTGCCGCTTGTTCATTTCTCCAATTATCTAAGCTGATTACCCTCACCCGTCCAAGAGAATGGGCCATCAAGGGCCAGAGTGTGTCTTGCTGGAGGGCATACTGAAAAATTCAAAGAAAGTATACGTTTGTCCCCTGTGTTTCACTTCGTACTCTGAAGCCAGTCCTTTTTTTAAGCATTGTCGAAAGCTGGGAAAGGGAAAGGGAAAGGGAAAGAAAGGACAACAGGCAGATCCCATACATGAAGGCCTTGGAGCTGTGAATACAAAAAGAGATTTCGGCAATTTTCTAAAGAGCCTGGGCATTTCTATTGGATGGGAGGGAGTTCCCGTTGACAAGTTACCTTTGGATCTGGATAAACCCGGACCGCGGGAATATGGCGCTTGCTTCAAAGTATGCTTCGTTGTTGATATGAAGACTCGTTTGGATCCGCATAATACCGCAGAAAGATATGCTATCCTAAGACACATCGCCAAGCTTGCTGGGATACATTATGCTTGCCCCTTGTGTATGAGTGGGTTTGCAACCTCTCGTCGCGTCTTGCAGCACT
>LACB01000709.1:0-11331 GCA_030142185.1 Penicillium thymicola
CCATTTGTGGGTTGGGTTGGGTTGGGTCTTGGGTTCTGTGGGTTATGTCAAAGCCTAGTCCCATCTCTTGGCACTCCCGTGGGACCATATAGGAGTCCCATCTAGTCCCATGGGAGTGGTCCCATGGGACCAAATGGTGGGAGTTGGCAAGGTCTAGTAGTAAAGGACGAAGATTTTCTTAAAGATCATAACGACGATAACAAACCGGCATTTAGGGACTAAATACGTTCTTAGC
Organism: Penicillium thymicola; assembly: GCA_030142185.1. Lineage (NCBI taxonomy): Eukaryota > Fungi > Ascomycota > Eurotiomycetes > Eurotiales > Aspergillaceae > Penicillium > Penicillium thymicola. Next base: position 236 of record LACB01000709.1, read on the forward strand.
CGGGGGTTATATAACGATCTCTAATCTGCCGTTCTCTGATCTACCGTTCTTAACCGCCTACGGAGTTTTCTACTAGATGTTTCCGCCCTTAGACTTGTTAGTTGTTTGTATGGTTTGTTTGGGCGAGACAGACCATACCCCACAAACCCGCTGCATGTTGTAGATTCTTTTTCTCTTTTCTTCCTTTCTTTCTCTGTACTTAATATTTTCGTTTAATGCACTCTTTATTTTGAAGACCTGGCTGGTAACATCGTCTGGGATATATATCGGCTTGGTTCTCTGTTTAATCCTTACGATCTAGAGCTGATATGAGTCTCGATAGGTCTTATTACGGCGGGAATCTATAATCTATGTATGGCTACTTCTCTAGCCGAGTTTCTTTCTACATACCCTACTACCGGAGGCTAGTATCATTAGGCCGCTATGACTTTATAGAGTAAATGGATGCCAATTCTTTCCTAGATTACCGGCTAGATCAACTGCTCTGGCTAGGTTGCGCTAGTCGCGACTGCTACTCTTTTAGGCAGTAAGCTCATCTAGGATATGATCTCTCTTATAAACCCGGTACGTTATTATAAACTCCTTAGCTCCAAGATTGACTAACGTTCCGATCTAGAGCTATAACCCCTAACGCTAGCACTAATTCCTAATCTACTTCGCCTATAACATTGTTACTTTCCTCATTAACGCCTTTATGAATAATATTATGCCTTATGTCACTAAGGGTGCTTGTGAGATAACCCTATATCGAGCTATCCGAGATTCTTCTACTAATTCCTACAGTCATCTGGTCTCTAATAGGATTTGCCATCATCTGCATCACCGTACTCTCATGTGCTTCGCCAAGTTATAACTCCGTAGAGTACGTCTCGTCTGGTCGACTGGTCGACAATTCTACGATTTAGTTTCAACTTAAGACTGACAACCGACAGATTTGTCTTCACCGATTTCATCAACAAAACAGGATGTAACCTTCCCCTGACTATTCTTATTTATCTTCCTTGGACTGACTCTTGTAGGGCCTGATGGAGTTGCATGGTTGCTCGGGGTATGTCGTCTAATGCAAAGATTCATGGGCATATCTGACAAATTCATAGCTTCTGCAAGGCGGTCTTGGTGTTACAGGCTTTGATGGCGTCGCCCACATGATTGATGGTAACTTCCAAAATGTTGCGCTTAGTTATTCATGGACCTGAGACTAACGGCGTACACAAATTCCCAATCCCGAGGTTGAGGGACCCGAGATCATGATTGCCTGTGTCGGTATCGGCACTGTCACTGGATCGATCTTCCTCGTTGTACTGCTTTTCGTGGCTGGCGATATTATTGATTCTGCAGCAACTCCGCTCCTTGCGATATTGAAGAATTCCACCAGCGGGAATTAATGTAACTGGGGGAAGTGGACGATCTTCGGAGGCGGATAAATACGAAATTATAGTGTGATATGCAAGATACATGAAGACATATTAGTCCAAGGTCTTGGCCAAAACCCTTGGCTTTACTGCTTTTGTATGTCGTAGGCTTGTACGGCATTTGTCCCTGTTTCAGTGAATTGGGCCGAGATGTTCAGGGAAGCGAGTCATGTGGAGCGGTGGGCCGCAAACCTTCCAAGGTTGCTATCTCCTATCCTATCTCTGGAGAAAAATACTCCTATGTAATGTGTTGTACATACTTGATTTACTCTGCTACTTCTTGGCGTTCTCATTCTGTTTTTGTGCTTAGGCCTTTTGCCGTTTTTCTGCCCACTAAGCAGGACTGAGCAGAACCTGGCCACGCAGAAACACCACTAACCCAAATAGAGCACGGCTCAAACATGATAGACAGGCCTTCCCGCTCCCAAGACACTGGTCAAATGTAACTCCAACTCGTGCATAACAATATCTGGCCGTAACTAATAATGTTTCCTGCGAGTGACTCAGCGCTGCTGTTTCGTGATTTGTCTTCGCAACAATGCCGGGCGTCTACCCCTAGTGGGAGGCCAGTCGCTGTAAGCAATCAAGAATGCCTAATTTTAAGGTTAGTCAACATCACATCTCATAGAATGACTAGACTCGCCTGTCACTCCATGCGTCAATATCGTCTTAGCCTCAGAGCCTTGTGAGCCTATTGTCGCTGTCATGGAATAATCGACTGCACCGGTGCTCTCCATCTCATTGGCCCACCTGAACAAATCCTCATCCTCACGGTCACCACCAATGATCAACAAGAAGTCAGGCTTCGAATTGTTGGAGCTTTCCGCGTAGCGCCACGCCACTTCCGCCGCGGGACGCTTGTTTGTACTAATAGGCTCGGCTATCACAGCAGACTCATAGATAACAGCGTGAATGCCCTGATTGGCACAGGCATCGTTAATCTGGTCTGCGCACTCAGCTGCGAGACGCTTGGCCATTGCTCTGTCAGCCACCGAACCGAAGTGGAAGACAATCGAAAAGTGGCGCATTTCGACCCAGCTACCTTCCATTCGTTCCTGGAAGTATGCAAGGATACAGGATACCCCTTCCCTCCATGTATCCGTCTGTCCTTCGCTCACCAACTTCTTCCATTCAGTGGCGTGCGGCTCACGCAAAAAGCACCCATTTTCGGCAATCAATCCCACACCAGCAACATGGCGGAAGTGTCGCTCCTGTTCCTCCAGTGATCGCGAGCTTACCACGTAAACGACGGTGAGTGGGTCGTCTGTCAGGTCGGTCAAGGCTGTTACTACACGCGGGGTCGTGACAAGAAACATGACGCCACTTGGGGGTCTCCAGGGTGCTAATGTGCCTTCGTATTGGATAAATATCATGCGGCGGCGCGCCTGTCGGTATTGATCTTTTAAACGGTCGACGGAAAGATACGGTAGTGTGCACCTTCGGTGCGATAACTGCTCGCTGCAGACATGAGACAGCCTTTCTTTAAAGGACTTGACCCAATTTGTTGCTGAATTATCCAATAGTGATCTGTGAAGCTGCTCCCAAGCCTTCTTTCGCTCTTCCCGGTTCCGAACTAATGCCGTATGTATTGCATTTGCGCACTGATGGAAGTCCCAAGGATTGACTAGGAGCGCATTATCACCAAATATGGATGCACTACCCGTGAACTCGCTGAGAATCACTGATCCGTACGCCTTATTACTATAGAGCCCGTCTTGGCAGTAAACGAACTCGTGGCTGGTCAGATTCATTCCCTCTCGAAGGCTGGTGACTATCAGCACGTCTGCTACCGTGATAAGTGCGACGTACTGTGCAGACAGGAGGTCCTGCCTGAGAAATATCAAGGGCTGGTGTTCAAGGGTCGTATAGGCAGAATTTATGCGTAGAGCAATGTCGGATATAGTTGCTTCCAGGTCGGGCTGCCGTGTAGTGCTAGTAACTAATTGTATCAAAACGATATCGTTTGCCCATTCCCGGTGTGTGTTAAGAAAATGTTCATAGCTTAACAGCTTCTGGCGGATCCCCCCGATAGAGTCCATCTTGTCGTGGGAGATGATGATCGGCTTACCACCGTACCGAGTCAAGATAGTGTCGATCAAGAGCTTAATATCGGCTAGCTGTCTTCGCCGATCCCATAAGGTTGGATCAATGCCAATTGGGAATGTACCCACGTTGACAAAGCGGTCGTTTAACTGAATCCCTTCGTCGGTAGCTTCCACGGAAAGGACTCTGCTACAAGATCGTAGAAAATGACCAGAGTACTCGTCGATCTGGAAGCCGAGCAAGTCGGCACCGAGTAGACCTTTAAGTAGCTCCTTACCCGTGGCCAAGCACCTGAAAACTTCGGAGGACGGAAAGGCGGTATGAAGAAAAAAACCAATCCGGAGGTCGGGAACCACCTTTCGGAGCATGGCTGGGACCAGCATCAAGTGATAATCCTGTACCCAAACCGAGTCTCCTGTCTTGCAATGTTCCGCAATTTGTTCCGCAAAAGCCTGGTTGAGCCTCACATAGTAGGCCCAGGAGCAGTCCTCGTAGGCTTTACTTTTGGGGCTATCGGGAACCTGGTAATGGAAGATCGGCCAGAGGATGGTCTTGCAGTGCGTGCAGTGTCCATCAAAGTCACGGTCGCATACGAACACGGGCAAGGACCCATACTCGTCCTTGAGTTTTTGCTTAATGGCCATCCGATCACAGTCCTCCATTGTATCCGTTTGTGTTCCGAGCGTGCCCACCCACAATGTGTCCTTGAGGTAGCCGATATCCTCAGCGGAACGTATAGCGCTTGTTAAGCCATCGTTGACTTTTGTTGCAGGAATAACGCTCCACTGAGGCGCGCCTTTTGTAGGTGGCCCACCATTTAACTGCGGCTTTGAGGGAAACGGATAACCCATACCCTTCTTTGGTGGAAGGGGTGTATCGGAAGTAAATATGTGCTTGTGGTTTGGGGTGGCATCCGGGGTCAAGTCAATTCTATGCAGTGCCTCATTGTTGAATTCACCATTACCTCTACTCGGTGGTGAGTTAAGGCTCTGAGGCAGGAGGGGAGCTGGTGATGGAACTTCAGAGCTGCATGAATTTTGGCGGGTCACAGTGTAAGGGAGAGAACTAGATGGGCGATTTGTATCAGATACGTATGCGAGGAAAACCCATGACCACATACAGAGACGCGACGAAAATCGTCATATCGAATACCTCAAGTCAGAATCCAACATATGTACGAAGGTCGCAATTATTCACAATCTGTACAAGTAATATATAAATATATATCCGTCGAATGAATGCGATCTTGGGATTTTATAACTTTGGGGACCGACGTCATCATGAATTACATCATTATCAAACTAAGACAATACAAGCACTTCCTAGTTTAATATCTATCTTTTACCTGTTTTGAAGCCCTTCGTTTTCAATGGCTCTCTCTACTGTTTTAGATTGGTGAATATGTTGTACACTCGATCATCGGTTGTGCAAACCACGAATCATCAGAAATTTATGGAAGTTGTAGCCCAAGGGACTAAATCGAAACTCCAAATATCACCTTTAGGAATTAAGATGTCCGTGAGATCTAATTGGCACAGAATTATTTCATAGAGCGAGAGCAGATCTTGTTCATCCAACTTCCCAGCTTGGAAATCCTCTAGTAGTCCTCATGCACCGCAATACACGGGCTTGACTACATGCTTTGTGTATACAGTTCGCTAGGGATATCTAGTTATTTAATTGGAATTAGTATCGGCCGCTTAGTTATAATATTCTGTTAAAATACTAGTTTTCGTGGTCATAAGCTTCGAGACACCAAAATTCGACATTCGACTATCTCGAGCCGTTGACACCTAGAAACTTTCCCCATCCAATATAGGAGTCATCGGTCATCGGCGATAAACATAAGTTCTCATACCGACAAATCAAGCGTTCTCGTTGCGCAGCCGCTGCTTACGGCCTATGATCTCACAATTTGATCGCAATAGTTGATGCAGCCATAGCTTGTGACCCATGACTTCACCTGTCATCACCCTCCGTTCTGAAGCAAGCGACATATATTTGTCAGCAGTCTTTGAATTTACATATTCCATGGGCTACAATTGTTGGAAACAAGTAGCACGACCAACATCTGGTCATGGAATGACTGGTTTGACAACAGGTTTTCCGGCCAACAACTGTTATATATTCTGGACATGTCTTCCTCATTTTTGGGGTCATTGATTGAATTTTGGATTTTGAAATTTTCCGAACAGTCTACTCCAACCACAAGATGTCGAACCGTACCGAGAGAGTCGCAGAAGATAACTATGAGAGGGAGAATGATCCTTCGCCCGTGGCCGGAACCTTCAGAGATGACTCCTATGCCAAAAAGACCAACCCAAACTTGAAAGGGCAAGTCCCTGTTCAGGGAGACAATCAGCAATTTGACGATCCAATGCAACCTCCTTATTCCAATACTGATCAGCAGCTTGGTAAGTTAATGTTTTGTTATAACAATTACATAGTAATTAGAAGGCCACTAACATCGCTTAGAGGAGGACGAACAAGAGGCCATCGATAAGTCCCACATCTTGAGGGGGGACCGTCTCCGTCATGCAAAGCCTAGAACCTCGAACAAGTACAACGAGGGTCCAGATGAAGAAGATCTGCCGTGATTTGCTTTTTGCACTACTTTGTATGGGATAACCGAACTACTGTTGTGGTCTTAGGCTTAGGTCGATAGTCGGGTGCCCTGATTCACCCCATAGTTTGCTTAAGCTCGCTCTCTTTTCTCTCTCTTAATAAAACTCTTACAAATCTCTTCTTCTTCTGTACTTCAGTCCCTGCAGTGCATAGTGCCTTGATAGAGAATGGTCTAACGCGTTATTGATGTACGAAGTCTATCCATCGCTTATACAAAACCATCATCAAACGTAATGCAGCGATAGAAAATATCGTTGGCCCTACCTTTGTACCGGTACTTCAACTTGCGCCGTCAAACCAGCAACGCGAGCCATAGGAAGCATATAGCAAACCGGTCAGTCGCGCAATCCATGCATCGACTGTTCCATGCTTTCTGGTCTCCTTTCTTCGATCGGTCAGCCTATGGCCAGCCTATGAAAAGATACAGATCGAACTGTGTGTAACTCATAGTGACGTGTCGTTCGTACAAACAAGTTTTGATTCGGTCTCGAGCTAAGCAAGAGACAAGAAAACCTGGCATTGGCATTGCCTCGTCAAGCACACATTCACTCTGCCCTGCTTTATCTATGCCTCTGAAGTCATCTGAAATTGATGCGTTTGGTATGTGGCGATGGAAATACCCAATCGAAGTAGACTGACGTCAAAGGTGACTTCAGATCATGAATAGCTCAAGCTTGGCGGCACACATAAATAAGCGGTTAATTTACCCCTCGTATGACCGCTTGTACCTTCAAGTTATCTTGCAATTATCCAAGCAATCGCACAACACTACCAAACAAAAACACTACCTTGACATACCTTCACTATGTCCGACAACCCCAACCCTGGTAATTTCGCCAACCGACCTCACGAGGAGGTTGAGAATATCGCTCGCAAGGGTGGGCAGTCTAGCCACCAGAGCGGATTCGCTTCTATGGATCCAAACAAGCAGGTTCGTAGAAGCACCTATTGTATATACGATAACAGACTGACTCTATACAGCATGACATTGCCTCGAAAGGCGGTCAAGCTTCAGGAGGAAGCTTCGAGCCTGGAGACCCGAGGGCTAGAGAGGCAGGCCGGAAAGGAGGCCAATCATCTGGGCAGCCTGATGAGTAGGGTGATTACATTATCTTATTATTCTATTATTCGATGATAGTCGTTGTCGGGAATGGCGAGTTGCTAGTACTCTTAGATGGGTAACGATAGGGGAGGACAGATAAAGATCTATAGTAATACATTCGTTTATCCATGGATGCGTTTACTGGGGGCTTCTGGCCCATCGTTTTGTATCCAAGCCATCGGATCCTTTTAGATCAGTCCACTCTCACAAAGTGAGACGTAGGTCAAACAGAGACGCGAATCAGAGGGTCCATTCACATAAAACGCAGAAATCCATTTGAGCAAACTGCCGTCGGCTATGTACTTTTATTGTCCTATGTAGGAAGCCCAAAGTACACACATTGTTCGCTAAACACAAATCAGATCTTGATGATCCATTCAAATTGAAATTCTCGAACCATCCAACCTCCGTTATGCAAATGGCGGGTTATGGCTTGTTTCAGTGAACACAAACGGCCCCAAGAGTCACCCCTGATGCATTCTCCCGCTCCCCCGTCCACCACTGGCTGTCATCACTTCTTGCAGCCAGGGGGATAGAGCCACTCAAGACTACAGTTTCTGACCCTCAAAATACAGCAAGACCCAACCCGCAATGCAGCTCGAATATGCTCAATCAAATCCGCCTCGGTCCACACACGAAAGGCGCGACGGAAGATCTCAAACGAGCGTTCGTACTTGTCGAGGGTAGGATCAAGTCGCATCAGCCGCATATTGGCGTCGGCGATTCGTTCACCCTTGTTGTACGTGAGCATGGCAGTGCACCCACGTCGCCGCGTGGGTGAGGGGTGCCCATCAACAGATGCGACGAGTAAGTTATCTCCTGTCTGTTCCTAAACAGAGTATACTTACCCTGGAAAAGTTTCTCGCAGGTGTATTCCTAGCCGAGCGCAAAATTCCCCGCGAACAAAGGACAAAAATACTCTAGATGTGGATGCTTTTGGTGTGATTTACCGGCATTACTAGGTCCATTCCAGATTCTTTCGTCACGGGAGCATGATTGTTCAGTTTGCTACGGTCCAGCTCTAGTCCGCTATCATAGGCACGCGACCTAGCGTCTTACTTCCTTAAGATACCTCGTCGCCTAGAAATCTAGTTTCGGGCAAACGTAAACGGGATAATACCTTATAGAGTGATCTTCTAAAGCATATTTCCTTATAAGATCTTCCGGACTCGGTCTACTATCGCGATATCGAACTTTTCTACCTAAAAGACCTTTAAAGTAAACGTGATGTCCTCTTTGCCGTCATCGAGTTTCGCAATCTTAGAGGTCGACCGGAAGGCGCTAATAGGTAAGCTAAAATTTTGATTCGAATTTCTTATAAACTAATATCGATACTGATCCTTGCCAATAGAACCAAATTCTTTATACACGGCGATTATTAACTGGCATATTACCCGATAGCTTAGATCATTACGTTCGCTTTCCGCGATAGAGCTTTTGCTAATACCGACCTCACACTAGAGCTTATTTAGCGGCTACGACTTCTAAGAGGCGGTTCATCTCTTCCCCTCCGGTAGAAGCCCGAGGTTCTTAATATGCCTCTCCTTCGACGTCTTGGACGCACCCTATACGGCTACGGACTCGATAGGTCTTTGCCAATGACATATGATTCAAGTCGGCAGGCGCTTAAGGAGTTGGGGCGAGATTAGACATGGCACTTACCCGCGGGTGAACCTGAAGAGCCTAACCTGAACCTCCATTTGGGCGGGTCAGGTTCTAGGTTTTAGAACCTGAGGGAGGTTCCATCCGAGGACCGAACCTTATTAGATTCACCCGCGGGTGAACCTTAGGTTAAACAAACATATAAACATCGTCCCGTACTAAAGGCGGAAACTCTTAGTAGAAATCTATACGGGCGGTTAATAGTGGTAGATCGTCTTAATCATTATATAACCCCCGACTAAGAATATATTTAGTCCCTAAATGCCGGCTTATTATCGTTATTATAATCTTTAAGGAAAACCTTATCCTTTACTATATTTATCTAGTCTTATAAGCGTACGGGGGGTCCTAGTTTTATTAAGTACTTATTATAGAAATCCTAAATTTTCTATAATATATAGGGGATTGGTATAGGGACCCCCCTTCCTGTAATGGGACACCCCCCCTGCCTGATTTTTCAGGGTTAAACTCACCACCTTACTCACCGCCTCCCAATTAAATACACCGCCTTCGTGTCACTCTCCCAATACAATAGTAGCCAGACGGCAGATACCTGCAATTTGTATGTAAACCACTAACAAAAATAAGTCACTTTTGTCATATAACACCCCGTACATACATGTAGATAGGATCAAAGAAATTGATAGTCCAATTCTGGTTTATATACATTAACCTGCCTTCTTCCTACCTATTTCTTCATCAATATCTTCATCAAATTCATCTTAAAAACCATCAAAACCATCAAATTGATCGTCAATATGGCCTCCCTAGGCCTTGAATATCTGGATTCAGATCTAGATTCCGACCCTAAGGTTGTTCCCGAGTCCCTACCCGCCGAGCCAAGTACCGAGCCAAGCACCGAGCTAAGCACCGAGCTAAGCACCGTGACCTTTACATTCCCGCTTCCGCTAATCGACCGTACGTATAGTATAGCTGACGAGGGTAAGGATGCTATTAATGATTTTGCGCGCCCCTATAGCTATACAGTCACATCACGCCGGTCAAAGAAGACAAAGAGAGGGGTTAAAAAGACAGTACGACTTATCTGTGATTATAGCCGGAAGCTAGACGCTTACGGGGATCGGTCTCTAGTAAAAAAGCGATAGAATACTATAACTATCGCTTATAAATACCCCTTCTCTATGGCTCTTCGCCTAGATCTCGAAACCAATCTTTAGCATCTTATAATTAAGGACCCTTCGCATAACTATCAGCTATCGCTAGTATCGACCTATACTACCCAACGGGCTCTCGAGCTTACCTATAAGAAGGATGAGATCGAGAATGCACTTCGATAAGGTCGTATAACGCGTTAAATTCTTACTAAGCTATATAAGGCTGATCCCGAGAGCGCTATTATTACCTAAGATATCTATAATACCCGGAAGAAGCTTAATAAGCTATTTCTAGCTAGCCGAATACCTACTTAAGCGCTGCTATAAGAACTCCCGAAGAATAGTGATTAGATCTTTAAGTACGAAATCGACGATCAATGTTATATCTCTGCCTTATTCTATATATATAAGTCGAGCGTTAAAATGCTCTAAATAAACCCCTAGGTCATTTCTATAGACTATATATATAAGATAAATCAATACGGCCTCCCTTTACTTGATATTATAGGCTTTATAGCTATAGGATCGATGTTCTACCTTAGTTTTGCCTTTATATAGGATAAAAAGGAGGAATTATATAAAGTTATACTTAGCTGCCTTGCCGAAGCATACGAATCCCTTAGTCTCGATCCTCCCTACCCCTATACGATTCTTACTAATAAGGAACAAGCGCTAATCAATACTATTAAGAGCGTATTCCTAGAGATAAAGTATATACTTTATATTTAGTATATTAATATAAGAATTATAAAGGTTGCTCGCCTACTTCTTACTAATCAACTCGCGTAAGCCCGCCGGAATCGTACTAATCCCCAATCAACCGATCCCTAGTCTACTGAGCCTTCTTCTTAGCGCTAAAGTAGGGCCGAGTAAGCTAAAGAAGACCAGGAAAGGGTTGAAGAAGGATGGAAGAAGATACTTGTTAGCATACTAGTATTATATAATCTTGATATTATGTAAGATATATATATTATGGTGTGAAAGGAGCTATATATATTTTACCGGTACTATCTAAGGAATCCTTAGATATATCATCTATGGTAAACTATGTTATAACTCTCTTACTATCGCCATAAATGCTAAAGTCATTCTATATTATCGTGAGATAATATAGCGTCATCAGGAGGCCATATCCCC